>JAUTDX010001433.1:0-64794 GCA_030844895.1 Ambrosia x helenae | reverse complement strand
ATTTTTTCAATTCATTGTGTCTTTTTTCTTTAGCATTGTGTTATATTTTTCAGCAATGTGTTATATTTTGTGGCTCATTGTGTCATATTTCATGATCTATTGTGTTTTTTGTATCATTCTCACCCTTCTCATTTTGTTACACTGTGTGGAATAACTTGACCCTAGTCAAACAAGTATTCATCATGATCTTACTACAACATTCCACTATTATCATCTCCCCCTTTTTAATCACTTACAAATATTTCATCAAAGTTAGATCATGAACATACGAATATTGAAATCGTTTAATCGGGGTTATCACTATCATAACATAACTACTATTTCACCCTCACTTATTCATACTTAACTTGAGAGCCAGACATCATTCTATAGTCACTACCAACAGGTACATCTACCATGAACACCTCATCCCTTTTGGTAAATTCCAGGCCATTCTATTCATGCGAATTTTTTGTTAATTCATTTCATGCACTACTTACTGTAGACACTTATGTCCATTGCTTTACAACACGGATTCTAGGATAAAATTCATTCATCTTTTGACCTTAAAAGTCAAACTTTCCAAATTACATCATATTTGAGCTACCATTCATTCATACGGGGTACTATTCAACATATCAATTTCCTACTTAACAATCACAAATAACCAAATTTACTAACCTTCCTCTCACGACGTTAACCAACAATCCATATGTTAGATTGACTAGCTCCTTCACAAGTCCATGCCATACTTAGTTTTGTTTAGTTCATTCACATGAGGAGTGCCAACTCGTTTGCATCATGTCACCTATTGGTTTGATCTATACTTACTTTTGGATTCAAACTTTTCAGTCATTCCTTTCATTCATATAGGTTTGATCCATACTTATGGATTCAAAATTTTCATTCATACCTTTCATTAATATAGGTTGATCCATACTTACTTATGGATTCAAATATTCATTCATACCTTTCATTCATATAGGTTTGATCCATACTTACTAATGGATTGTCATACCCCGACAGCGCACAGCGGAAGGCAAGTCGTGAGGTAACGGAAGTTGTTACCACAAGGTTTAGCGGATCACATAAAGTTACGTGTGGACATCTTGCTAATACCCTTTAGTGAAACATTGTTTTAGTTCGTAATAAACGAGCATTGTTTAAAACAAAAAACAAGTTTTACCAAGATGAAGCGAAAATAAAGGTTAATATTGTATTACAAACACAAGTAAAAACATAGTTTTTCGATAAAGTTATCATTATTATTAGGTCCCAACATCATGTCCACAGTAGTGTCCTAGCCAAACCACTCTCATATACCGTATGCATCAGTACCTGAAAAACATGCTTAAAAACATCAACAAAATGTTGGCGAGTTCACAGGTTTATGACTAATAGTAAACATTTAAGTTTAGTAAAAACATATGATCTATTAGTGCTAATAATAGAATCAAGTAGAGTCGCGAAAGTCTACAAGTATGATGTAACCGAGGGCTCTTAACCAATCCATAACTTTGTTCCCGGGGTGCCCTTCTTATCCAAGGGGGGCTTGTGAAGGTTACGTTCATTTTCCAATTAGATCCGAGCCGTCGGATCATGAAAAACGGGGGCGTCAACCCAATAGTACTATAACATAAACAACGGCCTTATCTGAAGGCTAATGATTAAGATGTGCGGGGAGGGCGAGTGGCAACCTTCCAGTTGACACTGGCGTTATGCTTTGAAACGTACCACCGGTACACAAACCAAAGGGCATCAAATATTCTAAATTTATAGTCTATCGTATCATACAAGCATGTTAATTCCACTGCTTCGTATAAAACATTTAAAAGAAATGGGGCCTGAACTCACCTTAGTGCAAATAATCCTGTGAGATTTCCAATCCGATCACAATCCTTCACCTAAAATCACCTCACATATCGTAGTCGATTTAATAACCATTCTAAAGTCTAATTAAGTTATCCACCAAATTATTTGACTTAGTAAACCAATTAAATCCCGGATTTTAGTTATCCCTTACCCTATTAACCCCATTGGTGACATGTGACGAGCGGCTATATCTAACCATTGCATAGTTTATCTTAGGGGTGTGCATGGGTCGGTTTGGGTCGGTTTTTACCATTAAGCATAACCATAACCGCTATTTCGGTTATGGGATTTTCGTAACCATAACCATAACCAAACTTCGGTTATGGTTAATCGGTTTATGGTTATTTCGGTTATTAACCAAAAAAATCAACTAAAGCTAACTTTTGGCTAAATTATAAAATTAAAAGCCCATGGTCTTAAAAACTTAGAACCTACAATGATAGACTTGCTTGGGTTATTATTTATAAGTTAATCAAGACTACACTTTCTAGTTAAAGTACCAATGTGGGATCCCTTTTAATAAGATATTAACAAAATGTATTTAACCCCTTGGTTACAAGTTTAATTCATCATAAAAAAAAAAAAGAATACTACATCAATATCATTTTGTTAATAACATACTTTTATTATAGTAAAAAAACCTTCTATATAGTTAATATAGAACATAAATCTATTTACATAAACTTAACAATATAAGTTCGGTTCGGTTATATTGGTTAACCAAAGCTTCAAAACCATAACCATAACCACTCGGTCGGTTAAAGAAATTTCATAACCATAACCATTGGTTATGTTGGTTATCGGTTAAAATCAGTTCGGTTATGTCGATTATGGTTCGGTTATGTCGGTTATGGTTAATTTTGCTCACCCCTAGTTTATCTAACATCCCAAGCTTCACATATTGTTACTAACAACTAATCCTCAACATGCAATTCAATCCTAAGCACCGATTCACATACTAGGGCTTACTTATACAAGTTTCATATCACTTGTCTACGCATTTTCCATATCTCCTCATGATTCTTATATAGCTCCTAGTTATGTCATAAGACAAATATCTAATCCATGTATCAACCTTATAATTGCTATTCAAGTCATGCTACAAACTCTTAACATTTTATGCCTTAAATCTATGTTTCGGGCCACTTTTCGGGCATAGTTTCGCATTGTAAGCGCCCCTTATCAAGGTAAACACCTAATATACCTTGATTCATGCTTAATATGCTACATTTTCACTTAAATAATCAGTTTACATAAGATCTACTTGCATGCGTTCCTAGTGCACAATTTCATCGATATCAAGCGTTTTTACGCGTTCTTAGTCATTATTCTTAAGTTTTAACCTCAAGTATTTCATGTTAACCTTATAATACCTTATTTAACACTAAAATAAGCTATAAAAATCTGTTCTAAATCAGTTTAAAGATTCTTCCTTTAAAGCTTAGTTTTTTTCCCTTTTAAAGCCGAAAAATGGGTTCCGATCGTACATGCAAGGCTTCTTAATCATGTAGATCCTATCAAAGCTTATTTTGTACTAGTTTAAGTTTATTAAATCCCTTAAAACTTTACTACAATCAGATCTGATTTCATACTTAATATCATCACAACTTATGTCTTATCAAGGTCCATTTCAAGTCCATGAGAGTCCAAGAGTCATCTTTCATCTAAATCATCCATTATCTCATTTATCTAAGTTAGTAATCCCTTTAATGTTAAGTAAATATTCAGATTTCTTATCATCCTTAAACCTTCTTGCATGTGTCCAAACATGAAAGATCTTAGCATAATAACCATCAAAACATCAAAATAATTACTCTATACACACAAACACACACTATACACCCACGCACACACACACACGCTACACACACACATACAATTCACGCATACATACATATTATACATACACATACTCTTTTCATTTCCCCATTAGTTTTAGATTGAAAAACCTTTGTTTATTTGGTGAATACTTATGTAAATACTAAAAATATTGAAATAGTTTTAGTTTTATACTCACCTTAGTATCAACTTGTGGGTTTTTCCTTCTAAACTTCTAGTTCTTGAACCTTTAAAACCTTCTAATCACCCAAGAGGTTAAAACCTTCAAGTATTCTTGCACATTTTGATGATGATATGATCAGAATATGAAGAATAATGGGGATCGGGAGGGTTTTCGGTTATAAGGGGAAGAGGAAAGGGAGTTGGATGGTTTTTGGTGGAGTGTAAGAGAATGAGAGAGAGTGAAGGTGACTGGAGTGGAAGATTGGGAAGATCTTGGGATGACACATCCCTTAAATAGCCAATGATTAGGCTTAATAATAATAAATATAAACTTAATATTATTATGTGGTGATGGGGTGGGGTCGGCCGAGAGGGGGGTGGGGTTGGGTATATTATTTGTTTATTTTTTTATAAAAACTTAACCATAATATACACAACTTTACTTGTATAAAAACTTACAAACCTTAATTACCTAAAGTTTTCACCCTTTTACTCAATAATAATAATCACACTCATCCATAGAATATCTTGACACGCCGGACCACGTATTACGATTAAACTAGACTTTCTACCTTATGTCGGGTTTTCACCAAGGCTTAATACGGTAATTTATGACTATATGATACTAAAAATCCCCATAATATTTTAAACAATATTAATTTCCAATAACATTCCTTCAATTATTGCCATAGTAAATTTAACACATCATGAGTAACCATATTCACAGTCATTATATACGTACGGTTAGTACCTGGATTTCTACCGATTGTCACATGGATTCAGACTTTTCATTCCTACCTTTCATTCATATAGGTTTGATCCATACTTACTTATGGATTCAAACTTTTCATTCCTACCTTTCATTCATATTGGTTTGATCCGTGCTTACCTACGGATTCAAACATTTCATTCCTACCTTTCATTCATATACAGACTGTTGGCATGAACAGTTTTATCGAGATTGTGCTCTCTATCACTTGAGAGTCATCTATCTTAACCCACAACTGTCATCTAGTTACTTATCCATTTCATTGCCATAATCGGTTTTACAGGCACAATTCACATACGTTTGGTTTAATACCTTCTGAGGGTGGGGATGACCTCACCAAATAACATGTGTCCACATCATTATCATTATCTTTATCTTTATCTTTATTATTACTTTACTATATTTATATTTATCTTTACTATTACTTTAGTATATAATAAATAAAACCTATGATTATCTCAATTCTCTCTCATATGAAATAATATGATTAAATCATATTTCACGTTCATGTCTTATTTATTTAATATTTATTTTTTAACTAATTCTTTTAATATTTCTGCTTATAAAAAACCATTTAATATTCTATTCATATAACCTCATTTAGTATTAAATTTTTTTAACCTAATAATAAATAAAAAAATGCTATGAACCGTGTGATACATAAGTTTCTAATGATATTTTTACAATAAATGAAACTGTAAATGAAAGTTCCGTTTTCATCAAGAGTAGAATAGGTTAAAGCCAGTCGTGTCTAAAAAAGCCACGCCTTCAAAATCACTGCCTCAATCACGCCCTGTAATGATTGCTTATGCCCCTGCTCCTTATCCAAACATACATTTTCTCTTTAATATACATTTTCATTCTTATTCACATGATTAAAATTATTGATTTCTCATATTATAGTATATTAATTTATATGCTACATAATAACACACATTTTGTCACGTATATTAGATTTTTCTATCCCGAGAAGCTCCCGGGATACAACGTAGTATATAATAAAAGAAAATTAGTATGACGCACGTCACTTGGTGATGCCATCCTCCCCTTAATTTCCCTCTAAAAGTTTTTTCTCTCCCATGTGCATGACACATGCACTTTCCTCCACATTTTTAAACGTTAATAACTATTATATATGACATTTTAAAAAAAAATTACACTAAATTAACAAGTGTTTTATTATCTTTCCAACGAGTACCATAGTGCTATAAAAATGACTTTTTTAGTGAATTTTTGTTCATGCAGAAAAAAACACAATATGTTCAGGTAATTCGTCAATCATTTCTAGGCAAGTCACTAATTGTGTTAAGATAGTATACATGTTTCTGAATCTACTATTATATATAAGAACCCGCTAACTAGATATATATTCACAGATACAGTCGGTTTGTTAAGAATATAATTTTTTGTATTTTAATTAGTGTTCTAGGAACATTAATTACAAAGGTTGATAAGCTGGTTAGATGTAGCCTATGATTCTGTAACACCCCGGACCTAGGGCTCAAAATTTTTAGCGTCTAAAAATTATTATAGCAATAAAATAATAATGCACAACGAATACGAAGTTGAACTGGCGAGTCATATAATTATTTGACATGGAAAATAATATTACGCGTTACTAAAACCCGAACTATTATAATTAAGTTATTATACACGAGAGTGTGATATGTAACTGAACCGATACGCAACACAAGACGGAACCGACACCCGTTAACGAACCCATCCGACTTATGCGATGAGTCACTAGGGGAGGACACTTGTCCTCCCCATATGATGCCAACCCATGACCAAAACCATGAATGGTTTTATTAAAAACCATTAAAACCCTCCTACTATAAAACCCCAAACCCACCCATCAACCCACCACTTTTATTAACACACACACCTGCTTGTAAGAGAGAGAGAAAGGAGTAAGGGCCGGATGACTCTTGCCACCGTGATGGCGGAGCTCCGGCGAAGTTCTAGCGGCAACAACAACATCCAACCCTCCCACCTTTCGACTATCTCACACCCACCCCCACACTCATCCTTTAGACGTAGAGAAGCTAGAGAGAGAGAAAGAGAGTCGAGCAGAGAAGAGAAAGAGAGCAGTAGAGAGAGAAAGTATCGAGAGAGTGGGAAGGTAGATCAGAAGGAGAAGGAGCCACAGGCCGTGGCTTCTGGCTGGCCCCTTTCCAGTCCGACGACAGAGGAAGACGACGGACGGCGGCGGATCTGGTTGTGATTGGGTGGTGTACGGTGGAGGCTGTGGTGTTGTTATCGGATGGTAGCGGCGGAGGTTTGGGTTCCGATTAGGGTTCCGATGAGGATTAACCATAACTTTCAACTATATCAAGTTAGTGTAATGATTTGAGGGCTGTTGAAGTGATTATAGAAACCGATCTGTTCAAGTAGATATGGTTGCGGCTGTTGTTATTGTTGTCAATAGATGGTTCTGGTTAGGGGTTGTTGAGATGTTAATTCGGAGGTGGGATCAGTAGTGGTTACGGTCACAGTGGTGGCGGAGGGGATGATTGTTAAAAGGTAATATTATAGGTTAGTCGATTGGGTTAAGATGGTCGTAGTGGTCTCGGGTGTTTGGAGTTGTAGTGTTGGTGACGGATTGTTGGAGTATTGATGGTGATGGCGTGGTGGGTACGGGTCAAGACCCGAGTACAGTTGGTCAACGACCAGTTAACCTGGTCAACAGCAGTAAAACATCGAGGTATAACACGACGACTCGAAGATAGTTATTTTTATATATATTATATTATACGTGTGGGACTCGACTTAGGAAACTAAGCAATATCGAACGAGAATGAACTATATAAGCTAATATTGTGAACCAATATAAATGGTAAATATATTAATAGATGATATGTGTTGAGAACTTGGACTAATAACCTCGACAACGACGATAAGGATATGATGACACATCTAGGATGTACAATATCTTGGGACATAAGACGACTCTTGCATATATATAACCTAAGGGCGCATTGGATAATTATGTGTATTATGATCATTAACCATTTAAGAGGATCATACGTAGTTGAATAGACGATGATAACACATATGGCATTAATGACTATGGTAACATTTGGTTATCTAGTAAGACTTATATGCGATAAATGGGACTAGACAATGAATATAAACAAGGACTCTTGGAACCATTAAGATATAGACGAATCAATAACGAAAGGTATAGTAAGACGATTGATATTAGTATTCGGTCACTTAAATGGCAATATATGGATTTAAGGGATAATTAGAACGTATAAATGAAATAGGCCATTATTGGAACATAACACACTAGGCGTAACAAATAACCTATGAATATAGTAACAGGTCCTAGCCGCCCACACGTGTAACCGCAAGAGTAGTTACACGCACTAACGCTTATAAACATTGAGTAGGATCTTGCCAGTACATGGAAGATGGAATCTTGACGTGGAATGATATGTGATATGGTGCTAAGGTGAGTTCGTGTACTTCCCCTTTTTCGTGTTTTAACTGTTTTGGGGTGAATACATGCTTCATTTTTAGAAACTGTTGTGATGTGACAAGATACTGGCTGCCGGATTATACTGACACTCATTAACTCAGAGGTGAGCCGCTTAATATATGGGTAGTACTACTTGGGGAATCCCCCACGCACAGTGGACCCGGGACGTTGGGCCCGGGAAACCCTCCACTGAGGCCTGCAGACCGTTGCGGCATATATTATGCCTTGTAGATCTATAATGGCAGTAGATAGATCTAGTGTTAGGGTTGAGGGGTCGCTTGTACATCACGTGTGTTAAACTGTGTAAACATGTTTTCGAATTGTTAAACTGTTTTGGATCCACTTATTACTTACACGGACTCACCAGCATATTTGATGACCCAAACTCTTTTAAGCATGTGTTCAGGTACTGCAAATGGACGGATGGCAACCGCGAGGTATATGATTGCTAGTAGCGGATTAGAGGTTATCTGGTTAGAAGATTCGGCTATATGTGTTGCGGTTAGAGCCTCTAGAGATAAGCAGGATAGAGATCGGATCGACTAGCGGATCACACCTTATCAACTGCTTCGACGACCGCCGCGTTTCGTCCCTGCAAAAATATTAGCTTATTTATTTAAGTTATGTAATTATATTTTTTGAATTAGAAATTGTAAAAACAATAAATATTAGTTATCGTTGCTTCTGTTGTGCAAGTCTGTTACCAAACTGTCGTAACGACCAGCCCCCACCGGGTCAGGTTGTTACAGATTCTTAGACACCAAATACATCTCTAGCTGATAAATGATAATTAATCACCACACCATGCACGGCTCTTAGATCGTTTTTAATGTATGTACTTTAAAAATCGATTGGCATGTGGTGATTATTGATGTGCCAATATTTTAACATGTTTTATGCACATATTTTCACCCGTTTTATAGCCAAAATCATGCTTTTATTTTAGTTTTATCATGATAATTTATTTTCCTTTGTTGATAATTGTAGGATTTGAGGTCGAAAAGTGAAAAGAAGTGAAACACGGCACAAAACGGCACAAAAAGGAAAGGAATTGAAGAGTTAGAAATTGTGTCAGATGCAGCATGACCATGCTTACGGCCGTGCACAGCCGTGCAACTGTCCGAGGTCATCAAGTCAACATTTTCAAGTCAGCAGCAAGCAAAAAGTCAACTGTATCTGCCTGCACGGGCGTGCACACCCCTGTGCACGGTCATGCACCTTGATACATGCTCCCCAAGGCTTCAACCGACCAAGTCTGGTAGGTGTACTGACCTGCACGGGCGTGCACAACCTGACATCCAACAGATTCTGCTCGAAAGGACTCTGCAATAGTACCAGCTGTCAAGCATGGGCGTGCCACATCAAGAAGCACGGGCGTGCATGCCCTGATTTGCCTATAAATAGAGGCCTCCACCCCACACTTTGATCATCCCATTCCAACCGTTCCCCCCCCCCCCCTCACACATTTTTACTATCTTAGGGTATTGTAAGGGACCTTTGGAGCTTGGCATCACTCCATAAAGTCCTTAGATTGTGAGACTTTTGAGAGAAACCATTAAAGATCATCCAAACACCTCAAAATCCCCTAGCAACCCTCACTATGTTTTACTACCCAAATCAATCTTGTGAGTTCATTGTAATGCCAATTCTTGGCTAGGATCATAGAGTGTTGCTAGGGTGAAGTCTATTTTGGCATGGATTATATAGTTTTATATTTAGTATGGAGTGGTTCATTGTGTTTTCATTTAATTATTTTTACTCTAACTTTGTTTAATGAATTAATTAAACAATCAACTAGTATTTGGTCTTGTAGGTGTTTTGATAGAAAGTGGATGGACTTATAAGTGTAACCGTGAAGTGTAACAACCAACGCACTTATAAGCTAACCTTAACTCCATGTGTTGAGATTGGCCCATTTGTGCTTGGTCCTAGTGATAAGCCAAGACTTGGTCATGCGACTTAGCTTCATGGTCTATGTGATAGCTTTGGTGCAACCCAAGAATTTGTGAACCCGTGTTGGATAGAGAACGGTCTTTATTCTCTTCGATTACTATATTGCCGCACAATTAGTAATAGACCAATCACTTTTTCATAGCGGATGAGCGTGTGCGAACCAGCCACGACTCCTTTATAATGTCAAGTGATATCTTGTTCGGCCATGCTCCGGCCGCCGGCAAGTTTTTCATAAAACTTTAGGGTAGATAGATGTCAATATCGCAACATTGGGAGGTGGTTTTTTCGGGGATGAGTTCACACGGTCTCAGGATTTCCTTCGCTCATTGTTGAGAGGTGAGCTTACCACACCCGGACGACCCTCAAAATAACAAATGAAAGCATAAAACGACTTTAGAGTTATGCGGTAATGCGCACCTAGGACACATCACTCAATTAAGTAATTACTGTTAATTCATGCTAAAACAAGTCGGATCCTTAAGAAACACTTTTCTTTGGATATTGATTTTCTTCCCTGTTACTTTCTTCTCTTCTCACTTTGATTTATCTTTACTTTTATTTAAGCAACTTAAAACTGAGTAGGGGAAGTCGTGTCTTTGGGTTCGATACTCGGTACTTACTTGTGTCTATACTACATTTTATAGGTACACTTGCCTATTATGTGGGTTTAGAACCTCTTGTAATTATTGTTTTATTTTACAAATTTAAAACTTGAAAGTGTCACACCACTACTTTTAATTTAATTGCCTTTTCCATCAAGTTTTAGGTCTTTACGCCGAGAACTTGACATTTTAAGAAAAGAGGTTTAGAAGCTTAAAATCTACCATCATCAATCATTAAAATAGATACTTAAATAATGTATGAGTAGAGAAAATAGTCGGGAGACATGAAAACTATCATCCTACAACCTTTTTAGTCAATAGCAGTTAGATATTTTTATTTATCTTTAAAATGGATCTTCACTACTTACCTATTGATTTTTTATTTGGTGTCACCCAAGGTGATCGATTATAGATCCATGATAAAGATTGAACATGTATGTCATTCTTTCACATATGTTCACTTTACACATCAGAATCGTTTGTCATCATCATCATGACATATCATTTGATACCAATTTGGTTTTTTTTTCAGAGTGTCTTGAGGAACCGAAAAAGTTGTACAGAGACTTCACTCGAGCAAGAGGTGCACACGAAGAATTAGAAGTAAGTTTTATGAGTTATCGAGTGTTGATCGTTTACAAAAAAACCTGAAAACGGCCTATTTCTTTTTTGGTACACATTTTATCACTTCGTATTAGATTTGTCTATGTCGGGAAACTTTCAAAGAATAAACTAGTTATAATAATAATAATAATAATCTATTATATAATTGAAAGCGTCAAATCTAGGGGTGTTCAACGAATTGAATAACGAATTTTTGAATTATTCGAATCGAATTTCTCGAATTTTTAATATTTTTTCCTGAATTCGTATTCGATTCGTATTCGCGTAAAATTCAATTTATTCGATTCCTATTCGATTCGAATAAGAAACTCGAATTCGAATCGAATTCGAATAAATTCGATTTAGTTCAAGTTTACCATAAATAATAAATTGTGTATATTTAGGTTTAAAACTAATATAAACTCATTATTTTTATCATATAAAATACAAATCTATAAAATTGATAAACAACAATATGTCAAAAACGGGAATAGTAAAAATAGTAAAGAGAATAGTTTGTTAGAGTTTTATGATGTATAAGGTAAATATGTAAAATATGGTTATGGTAAAAGTTGTAGAGACTATGAATTTCTAGATTTTGACCAAAATTTAGAAGTTCTTTTTTTCAACGTGTATATTATGTATATAATAATGTGTATGTGTGTATATATATTTAAAAAATTTGCATGTACAGTTTTTATTCGAATTTCGAATCGAATCGAATTTAAAATCATAAATTCGTATTCGATTCGTATTCGATTTACTGGACTCGAATTCGATCGAATTCTTAATAATCGAATCGAATTTTTGGTAATCGAATCGAACTAGTTCGAATTTCAAATTTTTCGAATCTGAATCGAATTTGAACACCCCTAGTCAAATCATACATGGCACTCATATAGTTATTCTATCCCTTGATAGTCCCATGTAAGATGCTATGTGGCATTAAGTAATTTTAGGAAAAAAAATGTTTATAAACAAATTGGATTTTTCTCTCTCATGTTTCCTCCTATAATTTTTAAATATTAATATCTTTTATCTACAAGATTTTTTAAAGAAAAAAATTACACCAAATTAACGAGCGTTTTTGATGCAGGAGCATCCGTTATCTTTTATTTATTTAAATTTTGAATTTCCTATTTTTATCTTTTATTAGTTTCCTATTTTACTTGTAATTCCCAACTATATAATGGGGTCTAGGTTTTATTATTATTCAGTTTTTGGTTGATTTATAAAATAAGAACATTGTTCTTGGAACCTTAGGTTCAATTTCATGTCTTTGTTAGCTAATTGTTCTTGAGCCATTTGATGCGCTTCCGAAACTGCATCAGTTGGTATCAGAGCTTTGGTTTTCAAATGGCTCTGTGTGAAGCGAACTATGTTTTTTATCGTCGAATCGCCGACCGAGGCAACGATAAAATCATGTTCGATTCGCAAGATCGTAAGATCCAGGAAACTGACTCAAGAGATGTCATCTGGGATGAGATCATTGGGAAAGAGGAGCATCCTGAATTCTACGATGGTTACAAGTTTCTGGAAACCGACTCAGAGGCTTTCATCCGGGATGAGAACTGTGGGAAGGAGGAGTATCCAGGCAATTGTAGTGTTATCTATCTGTCACCTCCTTGTTTCGATGAATACGAGGATGATGAGTGGTATTCTTGGGTTACAGGTGGTTATTGGAAGTTACCGGGTGATAAATCAGGTTTGAAAAGTCGTAATGTTGAAGGTGTTAGAGTGGTAGAACACGGTAATGTGTTTTGTAATATTCCAGCCAACCCCTTGTTCGACAAATCAAGGTTGTTATCATGTATGTTGGAAGCTCCGGGGGCTGACCAATGTATTTTGAATAAAGAAGCATCCACGAGTTGGTCAACCGTGCATACAATTCCCACATTAATGGCTTCACGCTTTCAGTCGGTCCAATTAGTTTCTGGTAAGTATTGGGTTGCTACTGGTTGTGAAGAATCGTTCTTAGGAGGTCCCATCACTTTGCCGACAAGTATGGGAGAATCAATTAATTACTCGCCAAAAGTGGGATATACATGGAATTCAAATTTTAAAAATGGAGACAAGATTGAGCTTTCTAAAAACTTTGGTGCACTTGCCGACAATGATGTTAATAGTTTGACTATTAAAAATAAGGGAAAATATATTAAAGATGCACAAGATATGGTTGATTTTGGTGGATACATGTGGCACAATTATAGCTCACGTGGGATGAATGGAACAACGGAGAATTTGTTTAATGTTGGAGGATTTCCTGACGATGCGAATTTGTTTCCATTGCATTATTTCAAGCCACTAGAAAATGAAGGCGGTACAAGCCTAGAGTGGGGTGAGACGATTCGTGAAGTTAAGTTGTTGAGGCAGGCCGTGATAATAATAAATGGCAATCGGTTTGATGTTCCTTTTGATCCAGGTGGCTTTGATCTGAAGGCAAAACTCGAGGACGAGTTTTTTTCGAAGACAGGGAGTATGATGCAGGAGCATCCGTTATCTTTTATTTATTTAAATTTTGAATTTCCTATTTTTATCTTTTATTAGTTTCCTATTTTACTTGTAATTCCCAACTATATAATGGGGTCTAGGTTTTATTATTATTCAGTTTTTGGTTGATTTATAAAATAAGAACATTGTTCTTGGAACCTTTGGTTCAATTTCATGTCTTTGTTAGCTAATTGTTCTTGAGCCATTTGATGCGCTTCCGAAACTGCATCAGTTTTATTATCTTTCCAACGAGTACCATAGTGCTATATAAAAAAGGGAGGAAAAAACGAGTATTTTTTGTGGGGTATTGTTCATATAGGAAAAAAAAACACGTATTTAGGTAATTCATTAATCATGTTTAGGCAAGTCATTAATTATGTTCAAACTAGTGAATATGATATCTATTTTCAACCATAGCCGAATAGGTTAATAGAGTTATACATTGTTTTAGGTTAGGTATCAATATTAGTATGTTAAAGTTGTACAATGTGTTAATATCATAGTTACATTGGAGTTCTACATTGGTTTAGGTTAGGTATTAGCATTGGAGTTGTACATTGTTTTAAGTTATTAGAGTTATACATCAGTCTATTTCATATGTAAAATTGATGTGTCATATTAAATTTCTCAACCTCGGGACGCTCCCAGAGTATATTCTAGTAGTAGTAATAATAGTAATAATAATAATAGTAATAGTAGTAATAATAATAATAATAATAATAATAATAATAATAATACAACTACTACTACTAACATAAAAAAAATTCATATACACGAAATTATTAGGGGGGACGGGGCGCTATCAGAATTGGTCACGGGTACCCCATTACCAGCACGGTAACACCACCGCCACCCATGCTGGTAGTGGTCCCGTGAACCAAATTCGGGTTCTAGTTACCATGCAGGTTAACGGACTGTGGCACAAACATTCACACAAAATTAATTAATTCTTCTTTCTTTACTTCAATAAAGTCTTAAAGATTAAAATTGTTACAGTCTCCGTCACTAACCCCGCTGTCGTAGGACTTCACAGTCTCCGTCACTGCTGCTGTTGCCGCTGAGCCGGATGTTAATGTCATCGGGCTGCAATTTTTGTGTAGACAAAGGAAAGAGGAAGGGTATGGAAAATGTGAATTTCTGTATGATTGAGAAGTGATACAAAGGAAAGAGGAAGGGTATGGAAAATTGTGTGTAACCGTGAAGAACCTGCAAAAATAATAACGTGATATGTGAAGAAGGTAGGTGTGAAATGGATAGAAGGAGGTGGCCTTCTTTGTTTTATTATTATTATTTTATAAAATGACTTTGTTTCCTTCTTTGTTTTATTATTATTATTATTATTATTTTGTGTGAAAATAATTGATGGTAAAGAATCAATGGAGTGTTGCCTTCAAAAAAGTATTCAGTGAAGGAAATCAGTGAAGTGATGTGGCAGTGTATGATTGGTAGAATTCATTGAAGTGAAAACTTTTTTAGTGGAGTGCCCCTTCCCTCCTTAGAGACGTGTTGCCGCAATCAGTAAAACACACTCTCCGTATAGGAAAAGCAAGAAACTTTTGTATCATGTGGGTATAGCTTTTAATTTGACTTTTAAAAAAGTCAAGCATGTGAAATGGAGAATTTAAACCATGCTAGCTAGTTAGTTAGAGGTATTTCGGAATTATACACCTTTTTAATTAGAAACCATACACCATGACCCACATCATACTGTTTGTCATGATTTTGTCGCAAAATTTATCATAATTTTGTTAGAGAGTATGATTTCATTATTTTTCACCGCTTTTTAACCATATTGTACATGATTTAATTTGTCATCAAATTTGTCGCTATTGCATGAGTACAATTTTCATGATTTTTCACCTTGATTCGCACTGAATTATATGTTCACAATATCATCGTAAATCCATGATTAGATTTGTCACTAACTGCCAACATAATCGTGACTATTCGAAACAAGATGTGGTCGATTCATCATGAAATCGCTGTGATGGATTAGCGACCAGATCGTGAAGTATCATGACAAAATGTGGTAAAAGTCATGGGGTAATGTTTCCTAGACTCATTAGTCGAAGTACAATATTACATAAAAAACAAGTAACAATTTATTATTTTATAACACTTCAGGATCATTTTGTTAGGCACAACCTATAATATTTTCACATATATTTAATAAGGTTATAATATACTTCTTTTTATGGAAACTATAGTCATAGTTACTCGCACGTTTCCGTGGAAGGCGGTTTATCCGTGCGTCGCTGTGAAACGCGATTAAGACTCCGCACTTGTTGAAACAGAAATACTAAAGTTGTTGAATAAATGCGTTGTTGTCAATATAATTCTATTTTCCATGGACTTTATAGTGTCACATTGATAAACTATAGCGGTATTGAAACGGTACCGAAAATACCGGTACGATACAATTATCAGGTACTAAATAAGGAGTTTTACTAAAAAAAGTAAAGAAAATGTTTTTTTTTAAGTATTGATATATGTTAGCGAAATAAGGGCGGTGCACGTTAGCAAAGTAGTGTCGTGATTGTTAGCATCATGGCACTATTATAGTAACATATAGAGGAATAGCAAAATTTTATAAATAAGCTACCAACAAGGAGCTATAAAAAAACCCAAAGAGATGAGACAATGTTTAAGGAAACCTCGAACTATTGGAGATTATGACAACCTGACTAGTCAAATAGTCAAAGTGGACCTTATTATTATAGTCAAAGTCATCCTTACATTATGCCTCTCATAACTAGGTCCTTGTCTTGTGCCCAAAGATTAGTCACTTCCTATTTTATGTATTTCCTTCATGTATTTATAAAAGAGGTTATCTTCTCATTTGATGTACCAAACATATCAATCTATCAAACATCCTTCATTTCTATTTCTATTTCTTATACAAATCCACAAGCTGGTTTGAAAGTCGCCAGCTAGAAACCAAGCGGCCTCCGGCCGCAAGGCCAAACCAACAACCCTAAACCAAATGCAAAACGCTTCCGCTAGAATTTTATATGGTATCAGAGCCACAACCCAACCCTAGTTGCCGCCGCCACCATGAAACCATAACACTGCCGCTCTCCACCAATGCTCTAAACCATCCCAAACCCAAGCCGCCGCCACTTAAAGCCGGTTCTAAGAATTCAAGTGCTTTGTACGGGTTGAAAAAAAAGGCCCTTACACCCAAACAAAATCAATCCCGCACGTTAACCCGAGCAAGAACTTGGTCGGTTTTGGTACTCATTATATTAAACGGTTAAAAACATGGAGGTTTACGGGCACAACAGGTGACGCATTGACAAATTGATATGCATTTTTTAAACTTCTAAGGAAAACATTTTTTTTTCATAAAGTTAATTAATTCTAAAAATCATTAAGATATTATCATTTTGAATTTAAATATATTATATATATCTAATAAAAATGCGACGGTTGAACAGTAATATGCTATTGCCACACCTATTTTTACTTTGCACATACTTTGCACAAGTCAGAAAGCATATGGTGTAGCTTTTGATGCTCTCTCCCTCTAACAATTATATATATCTATTCGCCACTAAGTTAACTTTATTTTCTTTTAGTTTGACCATCAAATTTTTAACTTTTAAGATTTAAAACTTTGGCAACTAACTTTTAGCTTAACTTTATTTTCTTCCAATTTGATCACCAAACTTTTAGTTTTTAGGATTTAAAACTTTGAGCACCAAACTTTTAGCTTTTAAGATTTCAAACTTTGACCACCCAACTTTTTTAAACTTCCATTGCACTTTTGCCAAACTTTTACCTTTTAGGATTTCAAACCTTGACCACCAAACTTTTAGCTTTTAGCCGTGGGTATTTTTTTGAAGCCCACGAGAGAATAATAATCACTTAATATTATCTTTTATGTCCACGAAACCCTCCACGCAACAGGAGCTCCCACAGCGACGCGCGGTCTTTAACGTCCATCAAACCCTCAACGCAACATGAGCTCCCGCCGCAAAGCGCGGGGTAATAGAATCCTAGTTAATAATAATAATTAGTTATAAAAAAATGAAGTAAAAAGGTTATAAAATAAAATATTAATAAATATTTTTATTAACAGCCCTACTTATTTGTAGATCAATATTTAATTCATTGGTAAAAGTGTAAAACAAACATAAAAAAACAAGACCATAGTGAAAAACATGTAAAAGGACTTAAATTTGGAAAGAATGTGGTAGAGAAGAATCGAACTCCGACCTCAAAGCCAATGAGGCAACAGAATTAACCACTGCACCATAGGGCCTTTTTGTTTATAGTTATTATCATTTATATTTATATATAGAATGTATAAAAAGAAAAAAAATCAAATTTAGGCCTTAGATAAAAACGGGCCTCGGCCAGGGGTGCGGCTCGCCCACCCCTAGGGCCGGCCCTGCCGCCACTGCTCTCACCACAAACCCTAGGCGCCACACTGAAATGTGAACATGATCGAAGGAACATCAAGACCACATAGATCCAAATTAGACCTCATAGGGAGACGATCTAAAGCCACGCCAAGCATGATCATATTAACTTTTCTCAAACACTTATATTCCACCTGATCATAGCCCTATCTGGCTATCTCCATCAAGAATTAGATAACTATTAATACATTCTTCATTTGTTTAATAGAGAAGTCTTCTTCAGTGTCCAACTCCCAAACCCACCTTTCTTCTAAAACTACCGTTTAATTTTGTGAAAAACAAGTTAATTGACTTTGTCGCTAGTTTGGTTGGTATAACTTGTATAGAATATGACTTATTAGTATCCATTATAACTCATTTAGGTCTAGAATAAGACATAATATGACACGTTAGGACTTTAAAAGCTATTAAGACGTATCAACATAGTTAATAAAGTGAGAACAAAAAGAAGAAATGTTAGGACATTAATGTGAGAACAAAAAAAAATTACATAATGGTAAAACATTAAATACTTTAACTATCTTATATTAATTATTATCTCTCAAATTAATTAATCATTAACACTTTATCCTATACATATCAAAATTTATCGTAAATATATCGAAAATATCACACATTAATTTATCCTACATATATCAAGATTATCATACGTTAAACCTACACATATAGAAATTCATTCAACATAAATCCTACACATATCGAAATTGTCATTTATTGTAAATTAGGTTTGGTTTGAAGAATATATATTAGAAATTAATGAATTATGAGTTTTCTTTTACTCCGTATTTAACTAGCTAGCTTTGGGGACAACAATAAATAAACGGTTTATTTAACATCTATCTATACATATAATAAACCAAAGCAATTTTAATGACATGGTATTCAAAGAGGCATTCTCCTCTTTGAGTGTGTCATGTGTCATCCCATGTGGCATTGAGATATTTTAGGAAAAAAAATAATTAAAAAACAAAATTAGATTTTTCTCTCTTATGTTTCCTCCCATAATTTTTAAACGTTAATATCTTTTATATACTAGATTTTTTAAAGAAAAAAATTACACCAAATTAACGAGCGTTTTATTATCTTTCCAACGAGTACCATAGTGCTATATAAAAAACGGAGAAAAAAAACGACTATTTTTTTGTTGGGTTTTGTTCAAACAGGAAAAAAAAACACAAACTATTCAGGTAAATCATTAATCATATATAGGCAAGTCACTAATTATGTTCAAATCAGTAAATATGAATTCTATTTTCAACATGCGTTAGCATTAGAGTTATACATTGTTTTAGGTTAGATATTAATGTTAGAGTTATACATTGTTTAAGGTTAGACGCTAACATTGGAGATATATTTTTAATTGTTTTAGGTTAGCTGCTACCCGAAGTTTTCATGCATGTAACTGTAAAGCGCATCATTCTATTTCATATGTAAAATTAATATGTAATATTAGATTTTTCAACCCAGAGACGTTCCCGGAGTATAATCTAGTTATTAATAAATGGAAGATTCCTATAAGATTAAAATTGTTCTTATTCTTCTTCTAAAATCTTTTATTCTCATTTGAAGTATCCACTATTTTAATATATCAAATACAGGTAAATAATGTATCAAGTACAATTTAAATATAGTGATTCTATAGGAATCGTTGTAAAAGTGCTTTAAATAAAGATTTCTACAACAATTGGTGTAAAAAAATCTCTTTGGTTTAGAAAAAACCGCTGAGGGTTAGCAGTTTAATATGTTTGACACGATATACGCATTACTTGAAGCAGCTTTCTAGTTTTCTAGAGGTCTTAATAAAATACCGACTAAATACCGATATCAAACCGAATTGAAAATACTAATACCGATTTTCAACAAAACTTGGTATCTAATCGGTAACGAAAATAAACAAGTATCGGTATTTTCAGTATTTAATACAAAATGCTCTTCCCTATTTTTGTCGGAACAAAGCCATTGCAACTTGCCTTCTTTTTTTCGAGTCGGATTTAGCCGTTGTAAAAGCTCGTTACTGTAGTTGTGGATGGTGTCGTTTCCTGACTGATGTCAAGAAGATTCTTATTGAAATAATAGGATATTAACTCACTAATTTGTTTTTAGATATTTAGGTGGAGACTTCCATAAAGCTAGTCATCTTAGCTAGTGTTACTTTTACTCGAGCACATTAAGTGTGGACTTCTTTTCCCATCCATAACATTTCACGCAAAACATGTTAGTGTTACTTGTGGGTTTATCTGCGTATTGCCGTACGGTTTAAATAAAAACCAACGATAAAATAAATTAATATATAAATTATCAGTTTAAGGTGATTAATAAAAATGACATCCCATTAATTAAGGCATGTCTAACTTCAGCCACAACACTTGAGTAACAATAGAAGTTTATCGAATATTAACAATTCATTAGCAAACAAAATTTGATTAATTAAAAATTAAAAGTTACTTACGTACCATGGCTACAGCTTGAGACCTTTATTAACTCAAACATGATTATCATGCCAAAATGCAACTTTAAAAATAAGATTTCAACCGTAATGAAAATAGAATGCAATAAAATATCATATTAAATTATTTATTAGTATATTTTCAAAAGGCTCAACAACCTTAAACTGCCAAAAGAACTCTTCACATTGCAACAACTCTTTTCTTAACTTTTTTTTATGTAAATCTCCAAAACAAATGTATGTTCGTCCACAACATCCTTTTCATTTATAGTGGAAACTGGTTCCTCTTTTGTGGAAAATGTACCAACTACTAATAAAGCATGAATATTGCAAATGGAATGCAAAAAAGAAAAGGTAAAAATACATTTTCATTTTCTTCTACATCAATATGTGTTCATCTTTTTCAGGGCTCATTCAGTGAAAAAGAAAAATAATTAATAGTTTAATGCATATTCTGAAAATGTCAAGCCTTTCACATGTCACGTATTTTGGTATTGTTGAATGGGTCATGACAAATTTAATATCTTTAATTGTGTTGTTTTAGATATATCTTACCACTTTGAACCTAAAAGAAATCATTGATAAAATACAATCTGGAAATTAAATGTTTGTTAACAAAATGTTGACTTGTTTTTACCTCTACGTAACTCATTGCAAATAATGAATTACAAGTAGTGAATACAATGATAATGTCAGTAATTATAATGAACCTTATGTTTCTATCTCCTTTTTTGTGCTTCAAGTTACAAATGCCTCTTTATATATGCCCTTATATAAACGCAAGAGTAATAAAAATGTAGGAGTTAAATATATAGAGAGTCATACCCTTACATAAATACAAGAGTAATAAAAATATAGGAGTTAAACATATGAAGAGTTATTTATAAATGCATATATGTGGAGAGTCACTAATTGATGTATTCATAACATTGTACAAGTGAGTAATGCAATAACTGGGTATTATGGGAAAGTTTTACATGAGACCTTTGGTATCCCATCTTAAAAAAATGATAAAATTATCATGTTACCTAACTTTGGTACTTAATAAGGTAATAGAGCTTTGATCGAGGTCAATATTTCTTATGATTCCAACATCTCTTCTATCCACCACCACTGATAGGATTTATCTAATATGTTACATTATATATAACGTTTGAGCTCAGCTCATAAGTTACTTATCAAGCTAGACCTCTGTTTGGGCTGGACTCGTTTATTATTTGTTTTTGAGTTAATTACATGGATGGTCCCTGTGCTTTACCCATATTACAAGTTTGGTCCTAAAAACTTTGAAATTGTACGGATGCCCCTAACGACTGTCTATTTCCCCCGTTAAAAGCATATGAAATGACCGAACTATCCTTTATTATTAAAAAACATAAATTATTAAGTTAAATAAAATAAAATAAAAAGTTAATATTAATACCCAAACCCAAGCCCAACCCTTCCCCTCATCTTCTTCATACACCAACCCTACACTACCGACCCCTTCCCCTTCGTCTTCTTGGTAACAATGGTGATGATACTTGTGGGATCGGTGGGTTTTTGTTGGTGGTCAGGTGGAGCGATGTAGGTGACGTGTGACGACGGTGACGATTGTTTTTCTCACTAGAATCACAAACGAGGTGGTAGAAGTGATTGTTTATGAGCCTTTGCAAGTCAGAGAGGGTAGATGAACAAATTTAGTTTGTTGATGGCTTTAACAACAAGTGTGTTTTGGGTTAGAAATAAATGGTGGTTGGTTGTGGGTTTGGGTTTTGTTGAATAAAAAACAGTTGAGATTGGGTTAGGGTTAGAATGGATCTAACGGTGGTTGGCCCGAAAGCAGTTGGGTTTTGCTGATCAAGCGTGGTGGTATGTGTTGTTCTTGGATATGATGGTGGTGTTTTTGGGTAAGTGGTGGGTGTATCAGGAGGGTGGTCCCGGGAGGTGGTGGTGTTTGTGGTTTCAAAGGTGATAGTAGTGGTTCCGGGATGGTGGCAGTTTGGAGAGGTGATGGTGATGATTTGGTGCAAAAAAAAAAAAGAAGAAGACAGGTGAGGGTAAGGTGGGGTGGTTATATTTAAATAAAAATGGATTAATTAATTTATTGTCTTTTAGAGGGCTGTAGGGTCAAAGAGGATTGACAAGCCAGTATAAACCTTAGTCTTATATCCTCTTTACATTTTGTGAAATTGCTGAAGTAAAAGATTACCAAAGTCCTGAAAAGTAAAAGAATCAGAAGTTCTGAAGATAAACCAGACAAACATCTGAAGAACAACAGCTGAAGACAAACTCCTGAAGATCACTCATCAGCACTTTGATTAGAAGCTTCTAACCGTCCTTAATCTCAGCAGTTTAGTATTATATTAGTTTTCTTAAAGCCTTTGTTCAAGTTTCAATACTACAGCCTGTTGTAGTATTATCTTACATTATTAAAATCTTTTGGTAACTTAGTTTCTATGTAATCGTCTGTCTATAAATAGAGGGGTTAATCCCACTATTTTAGACATTCATCCAAGACTTGAACACTTCCTTCAAATTACTTTGTAGTTAACCATTTCAATATATATCTGAGAATCATTCTGCATTTACTGTTATATTCATTTACTGTTATTGATTCTCTTCTTTATTACTTAGTTCATTAATTGAGGGGGAGTAATAACTCCTATTAAAAAATGATACTTTAACTTGAACACTTTATTATAAAGAGATTAGCTGATCAGCACTAATACAAGTTTTTTCATGGGAGATCCCACCGGAGAATTCTGAAGGTAACCTAATGTAGTCCATTACATTCTATATTTCGAATATTCCGGAAGAAATGTCGCTGGAAAGATTTAGGGAAGAGTACAGAAGATGCGGACAACTTGTGGATGCATATATAAGAGACAAGTTTGGGAATGTGTTTGCATTTACAAGATTTGCTAAGGTGAGAAATA
Source organism: Ambrosia x helenae (assembly GCA_030844895.1). NCBI lineage: Eukaryota > Viridiplantae > Streptophyta > Magnoliopsida > Asterales > Asteraceae > Ambrosia > Ambrosia x helenae. The sequence goes on along the minus strand of JAUTDX010001433.1, from coordinate 41,253 downwards.
TTGAAAAAATGGTGAAAGATCTTAATGGTGTGAGATTCCCGGGGAGAAAAACTTTCGCAAAGGTAGCAAGATTCGGTAAAAATAATTCTAGGAAGAAGAAAACTATTCAGGTGCCTCAGATGTCGGTGAATGATAAAGGGAAGTCTAAGGAGGAGACAATACAAGCAAACTATGCTATTGGTAGTGGCAGCAAATCATTTTCTTATCGAGATACTCTTATTGGAGATATATTAATGCCGGGGAAAGAAGACATTGTGGTTGATTTGGAAGACCTTGAGTTGGAGTTCGTCGATGCATGGACAGGTAAATCTCTGGTCGGGGTAGCTAATAGCTTCAAAAGCCTTGATGCTATGGAAGAAATTCTTAAAGGCCTAAAGGACATGAGGATTGAGATCAGGTATCTAGGTGGATTGAGTGTGATGCTGAAATTCTCATTGTCGGAAAAAGCCGATTCTGTTCTGGAGATGCATTAATGGTGGAAAAAATGGTTTGTTGAATTTTTCCGATGGGAGGGTCAAAGATTGGAGTTCCATAGATTTGTATGGCTTAGAATCATGGGTCTCCCAACCAATTTGAGATGTGAAAAGCATGTTGAGATGATTGGCGATCGATTCGGAACGGTAGCCAAGGATGCAGATAATGGTATTAAAGAGCCAGATTTAACAAGTGTATATCTGGGTGTGGTGGTAAATCATGGAAGAAAAATTTCTGAAGAAATTACACTCAATTGGAAAGATTCAAAGATCTTATGTTGGGTTTCAGAAGAAGCAGCAAGTTGGAATCCGAGTTTTGTGGTGGAATCTACGGTGATTGTCGGTGTAGATGAAGCCGTGAGTACCATGAAGCTCGACGAGAACGAGACTGTGAAGAGTTCTCCGAGGGTGAACGTGGAGGTCGGTCAGTCATCGAATTCCGGTAATGTTGCAACCCCGGGGTTGGATCTTGGAGGTGGAACTGAACAGTCTTCAATCATTGTGAATGTTGGTCGAGAGGGTTGCATGGAAGGGGTAGACAAAGAGTTGCATGGGGATATGAAAATTATTAATGAGGAGATAGATGATAACTTGGTGGTAAATCGTCACAGTGCTGATCATCACGAGCTTCAAGGTGAAGGGTTGGGGGTTTCAACGCCTAGCAAATCCTCAAGTTATCATTGTCTAGATAGCCAATCGGATGGCCAAGTGGTTTCTACTGCGGCCGGTTCTCCACTTCCGTTTAACTTGTCCTTTTTACCGAAGTCTCGGAATAAGGACCGACCTAAAATCGACCCTTTGGATTTGTCACTTGGCTCGGCCAGTGGAATTTATAGTCTTTCCAACCCTGGTGTTCCTTGGAATGAGACAATGGATGTGGTTGGAAAAGAGAATGGTAAGATCCAAAGGAGAAGCCGTTAGGTGAGAAAAGGTGTTAAAGTGTCAAGGTTTAAGATGGTGTTTCCGGTCGAGATAATTTGATCGGTTATCATAGTTTTGGGGGGTCTCTTGCGGTTCGCTTAGGTGTTTCGGTGTTGGTGTTGTTTTGTTTCGTGATTTTCGGGTTTTTTTGGTGTATCTCTAGCTTCTTGCTAGTTTGTTGGTGGAATAAAAGTCTTCTTCTCCGTTAAAAAAAACTTGAACACTTTACGTATTCCGCTCTGCAAACTGCTGTGATAAACTTACAACACATAAGTGTTCATGAATAAGAACTGTTAAATAGAGAAACTGATCCAACAAGGGCTAAATTATACATTTTATACTCACTTAACGGAAAAATTTAACGCCCATTAGAGGGAGGGACCAACCGAGTGCAAAATTCATACCTCTGTGATTATCCATGTTAATTGAGGGATTTTATGCAATTTGTGTATACCACAAGGACCATTCGTGTAATTAACTCTTTACTTTTTATACATATAAAAGTTATTTTTGTCCTAATTATGTATAGTAATCTATAATCTATAATAATAAATATATATAAAAGAATTAATGTTTGCTGACGTGGCATTCAATGGTGGCCTCAACCCTCCCTTGAATGTGCCATGTGGCATAATGAGATAAAAGATTTTTTTTTAATTTTTCGTTTTTATTATATTATATTAAATCTAATATAAAATTAAAACCCTATTTCTATATCCATTATATTCTCTCTATTCTTCTTCTTTTATATTGTTATCTCTTCCATAATCATCGTATACCACTAGATCTGATAAAAGTTAGCGTTTTTTTGGTTTTTAGGTTCCTAATCATCGTTATCAAATACGGATCCTCATTGATCACTCGCGACATCCATCGGATATTCAGGTATTAATATTTCTTTTCTTCCAAATTTGATTTGTTCTCCTTTTCTTAAGATACTTTTTAGTTCTATAATATAGATCTCCTCATATTCTGATGTTACTCTTATTTAACGGAGACTCAAAACATGGGGGTTTTATTTTTAGGGTTCTTAATAATCGTTATACAATACGTATAATTAAATCTATCTGTGTTTCGTCGAATAGTGTTAGGGTTTGCAAAGATTATAATGTTTATATATATCTGTATATAAAATGATCGATAAGACTTCAATTCCTTCTATAGTTTAATAAGTTTGCTTGATAAGTTGTAGTTCAATTTTTGTTTTTTTCCCCTTCACTGCATCAATATTTAGTTTGTGTATTTTTTTTCCTTACTTTTTTGCATATTTGCTTTTTCAGAAATGGAAATTATGGCTGTTAGATCAAACTGAATTTTTGGTTCAAAGGTAATGAATTTGTTTGGAAATTCTGAGTTGATTATAGTGACAACTTAATGTTTTAGGGTTAAATTTTCATTTATTGTCAAGTTTGTGTTTCTTCTACCACTAAATTCAGTTATCTTTTTTTCTTCACTCATGTTCTAACCCATTAATCATATATATTTATGTGTGTGTATATTTATGTTGAATAAACTATAAAGCAATGATCTTTTTTTTCCACCCTCTAAAATTTTAAAATGTACATTTTCTATCCTAATCAAATATTCAAATGATATAAAAGTAGATTGCATTTAGACTGATGTTTCCCGTTCTGCTGATGGGTTTTGTATGCTTTTCATGCAGGTAAATCTATTAGTCCTTTGTTGTATTGCATAAAAGATTGAACCATAGTTATCAAAGGCGTTTGGCGTACTCAAAGCGCATAGGCATCGCCTGTGGCCTAGGCGCAAAGCGCAAAAAAGCGAGGGCCTGATACAAGACATAACTGAAGATGAACCACTGTGGGATCCAAACTGAACAGTAACTTTTCGTCGTTTGGTAATGTAGGTCATGTAATTTATCCGAAGCTGAGGCGGATTAACGTCTTTGATGCCAGCATGAATGAGCCTGCTAGGAATTTAAGATGGCAGATGTGGTATGTGATCATTAATTTAAGGCTTTAGATTATAGATAATGTTTGTGTATTTGAGCCGATGTTTGATTACTGTTGTTTGTCTTGCAACTATCAGCAGGAATGTTATGAATCGAAATCTGGCCCGGCGCTCTTGGACCTCATTCTTGTAAAGGTATGATTATTTATAAGATGATGTATGTGTTTTATGCGGTTCTTAAAGTTATCAACATAATATTAGTTTTGAAAATATATATGTGTCTGTATAGGGGAGGGTTCTACACAAGATGCTATGTTGCGAGAATACGCAAAACATAATGAATTATTCATTTTTTTCAATATGTTTGCTATGTTTTCTTCTTTTATCATTTTTTATTTAGTCATATAAGATTTTTCAACCCCGCAACCTTCCCGGGTTAATCAGCTAGTATTACTATATATCTTATACTTTTTAGATAAAATATTTATTCTATATACAAATAATCGTTCACGGGCCTAGTCATGCTCGAGCTGACTTATTTAAATAAGCTTCAATTTAGTCTCAAACTGAAGCCAACTTTTAACAAATCAATCTCAAGTAACTAACAAGTAGTAAAGCTTGTTTACGCCTCTTGATACCTTTTATGGGTCATCATATTGCACATGACGTTCTAGATATTCAAGCAAGTTGAAGTAATGACGATTTTGCCTTGAGGTAGGGGACGGTATTGAAGGGCTAATGCAGTCACATCACCTACACACCCTCAAAAACGACCGTATTTATACATGTAATAATTAGACCTAATCTAATATATTCCATTCATCTAAAACATACAGCACATATATATTAGATTTCTCTAAATAATAAGCGATATTAAATTAAACATTTTGATTTGAAATTAGGAAAAAGGTGGATGCATGTATTTCAAAATAAGAAGCGATTCATGCATGTATTACAAAACTACATGCATGTAAATGTCAGCACAAAACACAGACATGTCCATTAGTTGAGGTTTTTTTTGGCTTAATTGCTCATCATCTCAACAGTAATCTTTGTCGGCAAATTCATAATAATGGTTACACTCCAAAACATGATGAAATCACAATGTCGGCAAACAGATTTTCCCACCATCAACGTTTTATCCCACCATCAACGTTTTTATAAAATGTCCGACAAATTATCAATGAAGTTGTCTTATATTAGTTGATAATAATTAAGATTTGATTTATTATGTTAACTTTGTTTGTAAATATTAAATGTATTATGTATTTATTTATAGTATTTTATGTGTGCTAAGCAGGTTTAATTTATACGAAACTATTGAGGGAAAGAAATTTTAATTTATTGGTATTTAGTTTTATACAAAACATACAATTATATTAATTTATAAAGTTTATAAATGGACGCATTAATTATAGTAATATTCTTGGAAATCATTGTCAAGTGTTATACCGTATCATTTTCTTCTCATGTCATCATCAGCCTTGAATATTTCATTTACTTGGTTGTATGATTTTAAAAAGATTTCTCGCAATTCTAGGGTATAATTAGTTTATGTGTTTCATACACTTCGGCAAACATAAGCATAGAATTATCTATCATAATAGTGCCGGATAAAGAACAATGATATTAGTTTAAATCAACTTTCAAGAAATAGACTTATCTTACGACGATGTTTGTCTATTTTTGTATCTATAACAATATAACAATACATCATATCTTTGTATTTGCACATGCAAACATATAAAAAAGTGTATAAAAATCCCCTTAAACAGGTAGCCTTTAATGTGGTCCTCTTGCTACCCTGATCGCCGTACATATAAGGTAATCCTCACTATGACAACATTTTAACTACTGAACCCGTTATGTTCTAGGTCAAGTAGTTGTGTCCTCCCGTATGTTGTTTGTCTCAACCAAAGTTATTAGCTTTATTCACTCAATAAAATTATTCTTGATATATTCCGACGTAAAATGTCTACCGTATCTCTTTAGATAACCATATGTATTTTAGTAGTAATGCATAAAAAAGTTATAATAACTATATAAAAGTACCTTGATGTAATTCATATAAAAAATCATGACTAATATCATAGTAGTATAGTACTTTATCATTTTGGATACATAGATGTTTATGAATGTGTATAACTATTTATATGACTTTGTATATCTTAATTATAGCTCAAAACTAATGGATAAATTTTTATAAAAAAAGGATTTCAAACATTTTCAAGAAACCTTAAGAATTTATAAAAGGCTAATATTTTAATTTTAATGAATGCTCCTTTTTGTAAACCCCGCCAGGTGAGTGTCTCACTGGGCCTAGTATGCTATTTCTATCAGCCCAACATACGCCGGCCTTATTATTTGGGTACCCAAATTGCCCAAGAGCATGTTTTTTGCTTTCTTTATCAACGTTTTGTGGGCTTCATGCAACGTTTTTACATACTAGAAATCCAATGGATGATTCAATTCGTGCGTTGTGGATATGGTTGATTTCTGTAATTTTTTCTTAATAATATTAACTTATTGAGGTTGGGGGAGACACTACATTCAAAGAATTGGTCATATAACCTTTTGCAGCGGTTTAAAAATAATCACCTAACACTTAATAGACCGAAAGGTCTATTAGTTTTAGTAACCATATAAACCTTCGGGTGTAGTGTATCTTGTATATATTTTCGGGTGAAATGAAGTGAAATTTGCCGATCAAAAAAAAAAAAAATAGACCGAAAGGTCGGTGACAAAAAGGTAATTAATACATCATTCTATTACAACTCCTCAAGTCAACTTCATTTTGTATATAGGATAACTAGTTTATCTTCCGGATACTTTCGAGATAAACAAATCTAATATGAAGTAACAAAATATGTGTATCATAAAAGAAACATTCCGTTTTTCAGTTTTTTTTTCTCTTTTGTAAAGGATCAAAGCTCAATAACTCATAAAACCTACTTATAACTCTACGTGTGCACTCTTGCTCGAGTGAAGTCTCTGTACAGCTTTGTCACTTCCTAAAGGCACTCTAAAGTTGATATGTCTACCTGGATAAAAACAACCAAATTAGCATCAAATAATATGTCATGATGATGATTATAGACGATTCTGATGTATAAAGTGAGCATATGTGAAAGAATGAGATACTCGTTCAATTTTTATTATGGATATACAATCGATCATCTTGGGTGACACCGAATAAAACAATTGATAGGTAAGCAGTGAAGATCCATTTTGAAGATAAATAAAAATAATCTAACTGTTATCGACTAAAAAGATTGTAGGATGGTAACTTTTCATATCTCTCCACTATTTTCTCTTCTCATACATAATTTAAGTATGTATTTCAATAATCACCACATGTTAGTCGATTTTAAAGTACATATATTAAAAATGATCTAAGAGGCGTGCATGGTCGGATGATTAATTATCACTTATCAATGTTCCTAGCAACACCAATCAAAATACAAAAAAAAATAGACTATTACCAAACTATTTGTGAATATATATGTAGTTTGCGGGTTCTTATATGTAAGCGTATGTACAAAAACATATATACTATCTTAACATGATTAGTGACTTGTCTAGACACGATAAATGATTTACATGAACATATTCTGCTTTTTAGTGCATGAATAAAAACCCACTAAAAAGTCGTTCTTTTTTTCGTTTTTTGTATAGCACTATGGTACTCGTTGGAAAGATAATAGAACGCTCTTTAATTTGGCGTAACTTTTTTTTATAATAAAAAAGTCACATATAAAAGTTATTAACGTTTAAAAACTCATGAGGAAAAGTGCATGTGTTTTGCGCATGAGAGAATAAAAGACTTCTGGAGAAATATCAAGAGGGGGATGGCCTCACTAAGTACCATGTGTCGCACCCATCTATAAATCTATAATCTATAATCTATAAATATATATAAAAGAAATTGATGTTTGCTGATGTGGCATTTTATGGTGGCCTTATCCCCCTCTTGAATATGCCACGTGGCACTCTCTATGAATTTAAAAAAAAACATACCTATAAAACATCTTCTCTTTCAACCTAAACCCTAAACACTCAATTAATCTCCACCTCTTCTCCCCACTTCTCTCTCCCTCAAGAAACCCTAAGCCAACATCGCCGCCTTCTAATTGACCATCATGCTCCCTTCGCCGTCACTCTCCTCCATCACCGACCTCCCAATCAATCTGCTCTCGATCTTCAGTAAAGCCACACAGGTATGCTCTACACTAATCACACAAACCGTAAACAATCATATTATTCTTTTCACAATTATTTATCTCACTAATTTATTATAATCTCTTCCTCATAGTTTGTTCTATCTGTTACAATCGACTTACAGTAGCTTCCAGTTTCAATTACCTAATTAACAACCTTTAATTCGGTTCATATTTTAACCAGTAAGATGTTAATTCAATGATTTGTAAGCACTGTTTGTTATTTTACCAGGGTTTTTTTACTGAGTATTGTAGATCTGATCTGAACCGTTCATGTCCGTCGATGATGTCTGAAGGTATAAAGTCGTTTATTGTTTTTTTAACTTCACTTTTAATGTGGTTAGATGAGATTTTGTTTAAAACAGATTTACATTCCAATTTTATGTGTTATCGAATCTTTTTAATCGTATTTACCTACCCCGATGCATAGGCATGCAACTTTAGTCTATGTAGAAAACACATGATATATGCGTAGGGTGTTTGAGATTGTCAGATTGATTATTAACTATATATAATTTCTTTATAGTGTTTTAGCATATATAACAAATGAGTTAAACAAATAGGAAGACTTCATCCCTCATCAAAAGGTTATTATTATCAAATCTGATTTAACTTTTTAGTTATTCATTACATGTACCTAAACGCCTTTGTGTTAATAAAGAGCTCGACAATATCTGCGCTTGCTTCAAAAACGAAAATGTTACTTTCCTCTTCCTCTTTTATATCGTATGCTAATTAAAGTATTTCAATACTTTAATATATGCTGATATCAAAAGGTGGTTGATCGAGAAAGAAGGGAACTTGCGTGCACTGTTTTCAACGCTGCAATACGTATGTACAACCTTCTAAATTTTCTTAAATATTATAAACCCGTGGATGCAATCTTTGAGGGGCACCTGATCTATTGCTAATTTATTCCATACCCGGACATAAGATAAATTTATCTCGATTGTTTATTTTTGTTGCAGATTCTTGGACTCGACAGTGGTTGGCAACCTGTGTCACCGACGGAGATCATAACCACCACTGCGGTTAAGAAAGCTTACAGAAAGGCATCACTATGTGTGCATCCTGATAATTATTTTTTCAATACATTTGGTATGTTTTCTTCTTTTATCATTTATTATAATGTCATATCATATTTTTCAACCCCAGGACCTTCCCAAGTAATCAGCTAGTATTCTTATACTATATATAAATATAGATATAGATGTCTCCATTATCTCTGCATATGTTTTGACGCTTTATGAAAAGTGCTTTGTGGGTTATTTTGGGCCTTTTTTGTCTGATTACCTCGGTTATTTTTGTCTTTTAAATTAACATTAGCTTATCCTTTGGGAGCTTTTTAGGAGAGACAAAATTAATATGAAGTGACAAAATGTGTGTACCATAAAAAGAATAGGTCGTTTTTTTTCCAGATTTTATGAATACTCAATAACTTATAAAATCTACTTTTAATTCTACGTGTGCACCTCTTGATCGGGTGAAGTCTTTGTACAACTTTGTCACTTGCTCAAGACACTCTAAAGCTGTGATGTGAGCCTAAAAAAACAAATTGATATCAAATAATATGTCGTGATGATGATACACGATTTCGATATGTAAGTGAACATATGTGAAAAAATGACATACCTATTCAATCTTTATTATAAATATACAATCGATCGCCTTGGGTGACACTGAATAAAACGGCTTATTCTTTTTATGATATGTATATTTTTTCACTTCATATTATATTTATCTATCCTGGGACATTCCCGGGGGATAAGCTAGTATATGAATATATGAATTGTTCGGTTTAAGTTTGTTTTTTTGGGTTTCTTCTGTATATTAATATTTTTATGCCTCGTCATCAACCATGTCAGTGAAAAGCTAACTAGGTTAGGCCCTGTTTAGAAAAGACCCGATAGAAAAAATAGTTTGAAAGTTAGGACCGTTCTCTGGAATTTCTTAAGTGTGGATATGATTAATGTCGGCCAACAAGACAGTCTGGAATACTGAAATCCAACCCCCCTTCAACAAGAAGTTTTTATTGTTCAAAAGGTTGTACACTCAATATAAGTGTGATGTGGGTGGACTTGGCTGAACAGATATTCGGTTTGAAGGGAGGAAGGACTATTGGTGTACACTCAAGATACGTAAAAAAATGATTCAATCATAACAGATAGGTTTGATGTGGTGCTTTGTGAAATGATTTTAAAATAAACTACGTTTATAGTTATGTGTCACATGTCATGAGTTTATACATTATATAATGAGGTAATTAGTCTTATAATAATGCTATCAAATTAAGACGGTTTCTTATGAAAATGATAGATGGATAGAAAATTATTGCGATTTACGTGTGCATAATTGCATATTAAGCCATCAACAATCAATTAGTTTCACACTAAATTAACACCATGATAGAGATTAAGTTGGAATTAGTAGGCAATTAAGTAGGAACCTATCCCATTGTTCACAAAGAGCTAACATCCTTGTATAAATAAAATATCCACCATTTGTTCCAAAGATTATAAAATATCCTCTTAGAGACAAAATTTTGCCATCTTAATGTGTGAACACGTATATGCTTTGTACATACTAATCTAAATTATTTCGTCTAATATGCCACAACTAATCCAAAGTGTTTGTTAAGGTGTAGTACGTTTCGCCCAAAGAACGAGGGTTCAAGTTTCATTGTACAATGATATATTTATTAGGAGGTTACTTTGGAAAAAATCTAACGTGCATATTTTTATATATCAATTAGCAAAAAATAAAAACGATGTTTTGTTCAATGGTATCAAAGCACTTACACAAATGAACTTTTCCCGTTTCATGTTTTCTTATCTTTTCTCGCTTCTTTTGAGTCACTATCTCACTGGGTTTTATGCTGAGAGATATGAAGAACTACTTAGCTAGTTAGCTTTGCTAGCTGTTGGTTTATATGAGATATGTATAGATGACAAAACACCATATCATACAAACAGTGGCGGATCTAGAAATAATTTTGAGTAGCAACGTTCAAAATTTTTTTTCGCCATAGTTTCATACAATGTAAAGGAAATAAAGATAACAACATGATAATAGATAATGTTAGACACATACCTAATAGATTTCACCCCATCGGTTCTTGAAAGCTTGAAATCGAGCCATTGTGTCATCTTCTTCTACTTTATAAACAGTGTCTCTTTCAACCGCGCAAATCAAAGCATTGTTCAAATAGTCCTTACCCATTCTATTGCATAAATTAGTCTTGATAAGCTTCATCTTAGAAAAACACCTCTCAACGGTTACGGTTGCAACCGGCAAAGCTAATGCTAACTTCAACGCCCGATAAACCAAAGGAAAAGTTGTATGTTTTCCGGTTTCCACCATTACACGAGCAAGATCACACATTCCATTTAGTTTTGCAAATTTATCATCTTCCTTTAATGTGTGATAAAATACCGAAAGATCACCCGAAAGACATCCTCTTTCCTCTTCACTAAAATCATTCTGATACATCTCACAAAATGCTAGAATCTTAGGTATGTCAAACTTAGAAAACGAATCACAAGGATTTAAACCCGACATATTTTCTATCAAAGTAGTTGATACCTCACTAAATCGACTTCCAAGTTCTTGAATTTGCAAATCCAAAACCGTATTAAAAACTTCAACTTCAAAATGATGTCGATTAGTAACGACATTCTTACGGTTTCTTTGATTACCATAACTTTCCGACATTTCTACCATCTCAATCTTATTTTTTTCACAAAAAGATTTCACCTTTGCTAACATTCCATCAAACCCGTTTTGTCTTAAATTATTCAATGCTCGCTTCGTTTCGTTTCGTTTATCAATTTAGCCGCTTCTAACAAATCTTGACTTTTTTTTTGAAGATGTTTTGATAGAGCATTTGTGAGGCCTAGAATATCATCTAACAAGTGTATATAAAATACAAATTTAAGCTTCTTAAAATATGATAAAATAACTCTTGCATTAGAATGTGATTTCATCTTTATAATAGCAAGCCTAATCAAGTATTCAAGTTAATTCCCAAAAAACACATAATCAATTCAACATTTCAACTATCCTACAATAACTAGTTAACTATATGTATATTCTAATACTAAGTATAAATAATAAAGTTAACACATAAAGCAATTCAACATTTCAACTATCCTACAAGAACTAATTAACTATATGTATATTCTAATACTAACTAAGTATAAATAATAAAGGTAATTAACACATGTAATCTTGAATTAAATAAAAAAAAACTTACAGCAGCGGCAGCAATGCAGCAGCGGAGGGGCGGCATGGGAGGTGCTGGGGTTAGGGTTTGGGTTGGGGTTGGGGTTGGTTCTCTCCAATTCTGCTCGATATGCTGCTGTTTTTTTTTTTTTTTTTTTTTTTTTGTGAAGGATAGATAAATAATTGTTGGCTTTGTGGTTGGATTTGGGTTAGGGGGTGAGGTGGGCTTGGGTAGTTGGGTTAAAATGTTAAATAAATGATAGATAAATAATGGTGGGCTTTTAGTATTGTAGGATAAAGTATAAATAATAAAGTTAATTAGATTAGTTAATTTTTTTGGGTTATCATTAGTCGAGTTTGGTAAATATTTTTTCGAGTAACGTAACGTGGTAACGTATAATTTCATTTAGTAACGTATATTAAATTTTAGTAGCAACGTAAATTTTATTTCAGTAGTAACGTTTTTGAAAAATCGTAAAAAAAAATAAAATTTCCACTACGCGCGCACGTTTCAGGAGCAACTGGCGCGGCACCTACTTTTACTATAGGTCCGCCCGTGCATACAAACATATCTTTACCTGTAGGTAGGGTATGAGGAGAGTTAATTAGAATTTAGAGCAGGATAAATATTACATTTATCCTAAAAGAATATAGAGAATGCTACTAATGAGAACCTGGACTGGACAAACATTTTTCCATTATTTTACAAGTACTGTAAACCTAAAGTATATACTAGTAGTAAAACAGGAAAGTACAGAAAGAAAAGAAGAGAGGAGAACACAAAAAAACATAAAGTGAACAAACCGAATAAAATTATATTGGGGCGTGAATATCAAATCGTAGATAAAAATTAGCAAGCTAGTCACAATAGCATATTCAACTTTTTATAAAAAAAGGATATATTATATTTGCTAACATAACAAAAAAGGTAAGCTTTAATAACATGTATATTTATACTTTGACTACTTATACATTATTACTATCCACATGCAAGACAGTTTCGAGTAAAATTTATAATGAGACGTAGATAAAAGTATGTTTGTTACAACGGTGTACTCGAAATGTATCTTTAAAGTTACAAATGGAAAAAAAAATATGTTTAAAATAATTATTTTAACAATATAATATAAAACACCAAAAAAATATGTTTAAAATAATTATTATCAAACATCGTATCCTAATGAATTATTTACAATATTTGTTACTATTTAAAGATTTTCACATCTCCAAAATAATAGATTAAAATGAGATTTTTGTCATCCCATGAATCTTTTGGTTTTACTGATGTTTGTATTCACTTGTCATGATTGATTGTTTTATTTGCATTTACTCAATATCTGATCTTGTTTTATTTTGATTTTGTACTAAGTCAACCTGAACATAACTATACAAAAACATTCAGAAACTATAACATTTTTTGTATCTATCCATATCCATATTCATTATACAAAGTCCATAGTTACATCCAACCTTGCTCTTAAGTCCAAAACTAATATGATCAAGTTCGTTGGATTTCGTAGTTAGTTCAGCAACCATAAAACTAATATTCATGAAGATCTAGTATGAACAAAAACTGGATTTGGCATGTTTCCACATCATAATATGAAAACTCTATATTGACAATTAGTGTGAAATTTACTAGCCAAACATATAAAAAACATTTCAGGCAACTATACAGGACAACAATGTCGTTTTCTAATTTCTTCATCAAATCTTTTTCAGAACGTTATATAAATCTTTCTCAACACGTAATGTAGATCTTTCTAGGAATTTATCAATAGTAACATCCATATAAAAGGGTCCCTCATGTAATGATTTATTTACTTATAACATTTATCTATTTTCCTTTTAAGAATTATTATTTTTGTTTATTTGCTTCCGCTTTGCGTGGTATGATCAAATAACTTAATGAACATTACTTGGATTCCTATGGGGACACATTTAATTTGATTTAATTAAGTATTAATTTCCATGTGATCCAAATCAGTCATCTTAGACAATGAGAGATCAAATGTTTATTTTGACAAAAAGAATGATAAACTATAAACTATGATAAGCATCAAAGGAAGAAAGTGCCATTTTTGGATCTTTGATGACTAAACTGTAGTTATTTTATTTAATAAATCATAATATTGTTGACAGTTTTCCTGTCATTTAGTGTTGTTTTTGACGAAACATACAACTTAAAGAGGCCAAGTTATGAGTCCAATAATATTACAAATGATTAAATTAGTCATCAAACAAATCCAAAATGATCATATTTATTACTAAATCTAACACAATGCTCCATACCAAGCTTCTTTCTTTCAAACCTATTGTAAAAACCGGATGAAAGGCCTGTTGAAGCTTTAGAGACATACCCTTTTTAGGAAGCAAAACATCCCCAAAATGACTAGTTTAGCTCTAAATGTCTCCATCATTAAGGACCTAATTCGAGTTTTCGGTTTAAAGTAATCTTGGTCTGGTTCGCCACGTTTGTGTTGCTCTCTCAGAAACTGATTAAAGATGGATGATGTCATGTTACCTGGTTTTAGATTTCATCCAACAGATGAAGAACTTGTTGGATTCTACCTAAAAAGGAAAATTCAGCAAAGGGTTCTTCCTATAGAGCTTATTAAACAAGTGGATATCTACAAATATGATCCATGGGATCTACCAAGTAAGCCATATCAGTCTATATATGTATATATCATGTCAACAATTTTTATTTTTAATTTTAACATGTAATATTTTCAATTCATAGATTTGGCACCCACGGGCGAAAAAGAATGGTACTTCTACTGTCCAAGGGACCGTAAATACAGAAATAGCGCACGGCCAAACCGTGTTACAGGAGCTGGCTTTTGGAAGGCAACTGGCACTGATAGGCCTATATATTCATCTAATGGTACTAATTGCATTGGCTTAAAGAAATCTTTGGTATTCTATAGGGGAAGAGCTGCTAAAGGGATTAAGACAGATTGGATGATGCATGAATTTAGGCTTCCTTCAACTTCGCAATCTCAACAAGCACCATCTAAAGGGATCTTAGATAAAAGCATCCCACCAAATGTAAGAATTTTATTTTGCAAGAGTTATTATATCGTGTAGATAGAGAGGACAAACAAACCAGAACCCGATAGGCAAAGCCGAAACATTTGGGATGGTATCGGGTACAGGACTATGGGATGAGGTGATGCCTGACCTGACCTGATTAACTGAAACATGTACTTGGGTCTTGGTAATAGGATAATCTACTAATTCACGAAATTTAACTTTATATTTTTATTGGATAATAATTTATTTAGAAGTAAAACAGTAAGAAATGTATTCGAAAATCTTAGTGGGTAATTTCTAAAATAATGGGTATAACCAATATTTGATGAGAAATTACCAACATATATTCGATGGGTATTAGGCTGGGTACGAGACACGGTTTATTATGAGCTACTGTATTTTAATAATCCAAACTTTGTCTTGTTGGCCGACAATAATCTATACTTAAGAAATTTCCAACAACAGTCGCAACTTTCAAAGTATTTTCATCCATTGAGCTTTTGTTTACTAAGAACTAAACCAGTCAGTGGATGGTGACATGGCATGCCATGTCACATGTCAGCATGTCATGTAAGCGTCCACGTTAGCATCCACTAACTGTGTTTGTTCTCAATTAACAAAAGCTTATTGGAGGAAAATACATTGAAAATTGGGACTGCTCTAGAGAATTTCTTAAGTACATATTATTGTCTACCAACGAGACAAAGTTTAGATTATTAAAATTCAATTCCACTTTTATAATCGAGTATGGAATCATGTTACCAATACCCCTCCTAAACCCGTCATTTCCATCCCTGCGTAGAACTTTTACTTTAAAATCCATGTTTTTATTTGTAGGATGCATGGGCAATATGTAGAATCTTCAAAAAGACGAGTTCTATGGCGCAAAGAGCACTCTCGCAACCATGGTTATCTTCATTACCGGGACCAAAGGCGGAACTTTTCACCAGTGATTCAAGATTGGCTTCACCAGAATGTCTTTTATCCCTTGACAACCCCTCATGCATACCCATGAATCAAACCATCTCAAAACTACCCCCCTTTTCAATCCCTCACACAGGGTTTCCAGGTAGTTTCATGTTTTCAACTATGGACATATCAGGATCAACAACAAAGACCACATATGATGAGGCTCCCATCTTGTTCAATCTTGACTCTAACTTACTTGAAAATGCAAGAAACACTTCTGAAAATGTGGGATTTGGAGAACCACAACGGTTTAATGATTTTTCAATGAACTCACCACACAATATGCAAGGAAGCATAGACAGTGGGTTCCCCTTTAGCTTGCCATCAACAGTTCCTGATGATTGGAATCATGATATTTCATGGGATTCTCCTACACATTCCACAAATAGGTGTCAAAATTTGTAATTCTGCTTTGGATCTTTCATCTTTTGTTCGGTGTTACTGTACAGGATTCATATTTTCTTTCTTTCTTTTTTGCTGTATATACTTATCATGTATTTACCTGTACATGCCAGAACAAAAGATAATACTAATATCATGATACTAAACTATTATGTATATATGTTTGGATATTCTGAAATAGGTGCCATCTTCTAAGTCTTGATATCAAGTTTATTACAATAATAAAGCCAGAACGATACAACTGAAAAGATTACCTTCTTTCATAGTGGTCTTCCCAGAATCAATTTTGGTTTGTGTTTCATGAGCTTATAACAACATAAAGACAAACAGATTGAAACCGAATAAAATTAAGACCATAGAATTTGATGTCAATTAACCCTAACAGCCTCATGATTAGGTTAAGACTTTACGATGTCTTTCTGATATTAAAACAAAAGAAAAGAATAGAAAGGAGAATTAAGGAGAGAAAAAAAATTAAAAGAAAACAAAAGAAGGGAAGGAGAAGGAAAAAAGGAGAGAAAAGAAATGGAAAGTAAAATTATATTAGTTTTGTGTCCTAGAGTTCGAAAGACGTGGAATGAAAGTTAGGAGAAATCTTTCTTTCTCTCAAAATGTTTCCACTTTGGAAGGAAAGTTAGGAGCCAAGATTGTTAAGAATTTTCCTTTATTTTCGTTTCACTAGCTTCCTTAATAAGAACTCACAAATGCAATCTTTTTTAGTCTCTTTCTATTTCCCTATATTAAAAAGAACTCAGGAACACAAATCTTTTCCGGCTTTCTTCCATTTTCTTTCTTCCTTTATGAAGAGATATGGTCCTGAACCCCCTCCCCCCCCCCCCCCCAGGCGGGCCTAGGAGAAACCCACATCATAACCACCACTTTATAACAATTGGCAGAATAGATGCTCCATGGGGCCCAAAGCCATATCGGACTTGCCAACTCATGGGAGACAAATGGACAATCCGAAATAGACATCCAACCAATCAAATAATGCAAGGGTCTGCTCCAAGATCTCCACCTATAGGTTGTGGCAGACAGGATAAAAAGGACGAATGATAATGACGTACAGTCAATGCTTCACGCCAACACGCATCTTGCCTCCTCTAAAGTCCATAATGGTTAGTAAGGAGGGACCAAGGGAATATTACGAAAGCGATGTTCTAGCCAATCATCCACCATCACATCGGCTATAAATACTACGTTTCTCTTAGGTAAAAGGGTGGATTCTCTACTATCTCAATATATACAGTAACTCCTAAATAACCCTACCTCGGCTATAAATACTTCCTTTCTCTAAGGTAAAAGGGTGGACTAAACTCTTGAAGATAGAATCCAGCACCGTGGTTGAACATTATCCATCCACGGGTATCACTTGTTCACAGAAGGAGATCTTACCAAGCTATACCGCCCAATTGTTTCCATTAAAAAAAATCCAAGTCCACTCCGCAGATAGTGCAAGCCCCCTTTCCCACCAAAAAAATGCACAACATGGTAGGGAAGTATGACGGCCTAACAGACCCTTATGATCACCTACAGGGATTCTACACCGCGGGAGCGGTTGAAGGGTGGACATTACCCATATGGTGTCACATGGTTGCACAAACAATGATGGATGCAATGCGCATTTGGTTTAACAACCTACCAGCGGGAAATATCAACAATCTGCAGGAGCTAATTTACACGTTTTCACAATACTTTAGTTAGGAGTTGCACCATGTTAGGGATCTCACATATAATGAATAATAGATATATAATTCAACACAAGCTTTAAATTAAAATGACCTAGTAAATAACTACACACAAACAACTGTACCAATTGGAACATATATAGTAGACAAGTAGGTCTGACTATCAAACCTAAGGACTTAATGTGGAACACTCTAAGATACAAAAAACTAGACTAGAAATAACGTGCTTTTTGGGTTTTTGAAATAAATGTATACTAAATAAATAAAATACAAAACTTAGAAAAATAAAGAAAAAGTAAACTCAAAACTTGGAAAGCTAAGGAACTGGATAAAATCAGATAATGAAGACAATCACCTATGTAGTAAATCCCTAGAACATGAAATGACCTATGGAATGACCACTGTCCTAACAACTACCCTGAATAGTCTCCCGCTAAGGATAATAAATCCTATTGTTATTAGGAATCTAGGGATAATAACCACACCCATAAGTTCCCAAAAACCGAGTTATGAAGAACAATCATAAAGTGTGGAAGTGTTAACGAGAAAAGACACGCCCTAGCAAAACCGAATCACACAACTATTAGATGAGAAAACTAACCTAGTTAACAATCCTCTAATGGCGAAGCTAACTCTAAAATGATAAACTAGAAAATCTTGGAAAATAACTAGACACGAATAAACAAAATTTTTTGTGTTATGAAGATCCAAACTATCAAACAAAGCCTAGAATAAACATGACAATCTTAAATTAGATTTATGATCACCGAAAATGGAAGCACACAATTTCTAGCCGATTTTAATTGATTTATTAACTTATGTTAAGATCCCTAATATTAAGCTCTAGACCGAAAACTCATCAATTACTTACCTAAATTGACCTGATTACACGTCTAAGGTGAATCTTTTCTAACCAAGACAATAAAATCAACAGCAAAACAATTAACCACAACCAGAACACTTCCTCTTGAATTCCCAACACCACATTGATCCTTTTCCTCCTTCGGATTTGTTTTTAGATATATATCCACATCAATATGCAACCAGGTTAATTCAAAATATGATTTTATAGGTTGTCCATAAGTAATTTGGGCCTAAACACAATTTTACGACATACGCCTATTTCACGGGTTGCGAGGCCGAAAAGCCAATCTCTCGCGGTACACGAGACTACATTTAGTCGTCTTGAACTTTGTTGGGCTTCACGTGTACTGGGCTAGCTTCTCGATCTTCTTTCTTTTGGGCTCAGGACTGGTTCTAACCCACAACTGTCGGTATTTTTATCCAATTAAGCTTAACCACCGGTAAATTGAACCCCAGATAGTATCTAGTAACTAAGTTCATGTATATCAAATCATCCCAGGGTCTCTCACTTAAAAGTCCATAGTTCACCCTGATCCCGTTTCACACAATTCAATGTCTAGGTAACACCATCTAGATTTCCCCATCACTGTAGATTAAAACCTATATGTAATAGAAATTAATTCACTTTATTAATGGAATAATAGATGAATGAATAAATGAGCATATTTTTTCCGTCAAACTAAACTTAGCGGTGTTTCAACTACTTAGCCAACTCAGCGTGTGACACATAAGTTTCACTCATCTTTTCTTAAACCTAACCTAGTGATGTTTCAATCAAGTTGCAGACTCGACGTGTGACACACAATCTTTGGGTTTCTAATATTTTAGCTCATATGAAAGATGGGGTATGGAATTTCTTGAGCGCCAGCTAGTTCGAATTTATTTTCAGAAATAGGAAAATGTGTGTAGTGATAAACATTTCTCCTACATACATGCTTTTAACCTAAAGTGATACCTATGATATTAACTCAATAGTTTTGGGTTTACTACATATCCTAAGGTAAGAACCCACAAGAATCAATTATTTTAATTATACACTCTAAAAAAACTATCAAAATCGGTTGGGCATACCAACACATGACAAGAAAAATGATATTACCTACCTTTTTTTCTTATAATTATTAATACAAAGCAAAAAATCTCAATTTTACCTACCATCTTCAGCTCATTTTAATTTGCAAAAAGAACAATTTTCATGGGACATTTTTTTTTTCAATTTTTTAACTCAAAAACTTCAAACAAAAACTAAAATAAAACATAGTTTCTCATTCCCACACTTGAATGACATGTTTTCCTCAATATATACTGAGAAATAACTAAAAATAAAGAACAATAAAAATAAAATACAACAATACATAAACTGGAACAGACTCCCCTAGTAATATATAGTACAATCCTTACAAGCGGGTCAAGGCTATCCAATCTTACTGAATGCAAACGTATACCATTTCATTCACGATCAGCAGCTGACACTAAACAAACAAAAAGTAAAAAGATAAAAAATTAAAAAATTGGGATGTCCTATTACAAGTTAAATTGAATTGGATTAACCTCACCTGAATGGAGATTGAGTACGGGCAGGTTGATCCAATTTTGCAATTAATAATACCTGACAATCCCCACACTTAACTAAAAATAAACTAAAATGAAATACAGACTCGTTCTAGACTAAAAAATATACAAAACTAAAAAATAAAGACCTGAAAAAATAATAAACCTAAACCCGAATTAATGTACAGAAATAGCAGGAAAAACATACTTGGGTGGTAACGTCTTGGTCAGTGGCTGATAATGGTGGGTGTAAATGAATGGTGGCACAAAGTCATAGGGGTGAAATGTAAAAAATTCCGAGTCTCAAGGGAACTGGCGCGGCGCGAAGAACTTTTGTAATCATTTCGATGCCCGCAAAGAAATAAAAATAAAGTCATGGGTAAATGAAGTTCAGATGTCGGGAACTTACCACGCTAAGAGCCCTTTTGTTAGTACACTGTATGTTTGTCCCTAGGTAGTAATTAGTCGTCTAGGTAATTAGCTAAGTTAGATAATGTTTATTTATGTGTATAGTCTGAGAATGACATTATTGTAATTTCCAGGATAGGGAGACTAAGCTTTAGTCTCCCTCGGCCAAGAGACTAAGACAATGGGGAGACTAAGACATAGTATAAATAACTTAGTCTTCCCCATGATCAATAAGCTCTCATTTTATGTGTGTGTTGCCTTAGGTGTGTCCTACGTATTAGAGAGTTTCTTTGTAAGACTTTGCTTTGTGTAAGCCCAATTAAATCTGTATGATTTTGATAGTCTCATGTGTTCGATTCTTGTTCTTTATCATCTACATAATCATCAAAATCCGGGTCTTTGTTTCCGCCATTGATTTGGATAAAACCAAGTGAATCACTTTTTTTGTCCGACAAGAAACACGGTCCTACACCTTTTTCACACAAAGAATTTTTCTATATCCCACTTCCAGTCCAGGGTTGTCTTCATGGACACAGGAAGCACATCCGACATCATATATGCACAATATTTCAACCAATTAGATACAGAAGACAAGGAACGTTCAGAGCTTGTAGATGCGCCCATGTCCGGGTTTTCCAACAAAAACCTGAACCATATGAGACAATTTGCTTTTCCGGTCATTATAAGCGACGGTACATACACATGGACAAAAATGGTGGACTTTTTGGTTTTGCTCGGTACCTCATAACACAACGTCATCCTCGGGAGAGATGCTTTAGGAAGCTTTAATGTGTTACCTTCCACCGCACATTGCGTGGTAGGTTTCCTAACTCCCACTAGAGAGGCGATCATCTAAGCCAAACGCGAGTACGCACTACTACATCCAAATAATATCTTGAAACAATCTGCCAGAACGGAGAACCACAAGCATTTTCTCAACAAGAATGTGGACATCTTGCGGAGCATGGCTCATCATCGCTTGAATACCTACAAATTTGTATAGCCATATGTGCAGAAGTGCCGAATTATGGGGGCGAAAAAAACATAGGAAATGAATGAGCATGTCGCAGAGTTACTGAATGCGAGGATCCTACTCGAGATCTGATACCAAACTTGAGAGGGTGATCTAGCAATGGTAAATAAGAGCAATAGCGGTAGCGCAAGTGCATGGATTACAAAGATCTTAACAAATCCTACCATAAGGATTGTTATCCACTGCCAATGATCGACTTAAAGGTGGATTCCATGGTGCCTATCCGTTCATGTGTTTTCTTGACCCGTATAAGGGATACCACAAGATGCAATGGTGGTTGAAGATTAAGACAAGACAACTTCCACACAAGTATTAGGGTATATTGCTACACAAAGATGCCATTCGGGTTGAAAACACGAGCACTACCTATCAAGGTCTGGTGTATTAGGCATTCAAGCTTCAAATAGGAAAGAACTTATAAGTATATGTCGACCTAGTAATCAAAAGCAAAGAGGAAGACCTAATGCTAAAGGACATCAAGGAAAAATTCATTCGTCTCCGCAGCATCCACAGGGAGTTTGATCCCAATAAATGCACCTTCGGAATGGAAGAGGGAAACCACCATCGTAGGAAAAAACCTAGAAGTATATGTGCAACATCAAATCGTACGCCCACTCAGTTGGTAAAAAATTATGGAACATCTCTATCGTAGGAGTCATCCTCAGTTCCTTATAGTAAAACTTACCCGGCATATCCCCATCGAGTGCGGCATATCCCCATCGAGTGAATTTGATATATAACATCCCATAATACGTAAGAAGATAAACAAAAAAACTTGTGAGAGGAAGACATAATGTCAATTTATAGGCTTGCACGGGCGTGCCAAACACCTGTGCACGGTCGTGCCTTTAAAGACGTGCTCCCCAAGGCGCCCAACCGACCAAACTGACAAGTCGGTTACACGTAGCAGCAAGCACGGGCGTGCCAGTGCTTTGAGCACGGCCGTGCAGCCCCCAAGGACATACAACTTCTGCTCAAAAGGACTCTGCAACAGTACATGCTGTCGAGCATGGGCGTGCCAGGACTTTAAGCACGGGCGTACTTAGGCTGATTTGCCTATAAATAGAGGCCTCCACTCCACACTATTTGTGTTTTCAGCTTTTTCCAACGGGCCGTGGAGGCCCCCAAGGTCCGTGGACATTTGTTATTTTTTTAAAAATTTTATATTAAACGAAGCTTCCCCAGGAAGCTTGGTCTTTTCACTGGCTGTGGAGGGCTAGACGTTCCGTGGAAGCATTTAGTGGACGGGCTGTGGAGGCCTCAATTGGCCGTGGACATCCATTCGATGGGTTGTGGAGAGGCCTAGGACGGGCTGTGGAGGCCTCCACGACCCATTTAGATCCATTTTTAGTGTGTTTTATATATTTTAAGCTTGATATTTGTGCTTTTTATAAAAAAAGTACATTCTTATCATAAGTATAAATTAGCGTATACAACAATTTTTTTCCGTTAAATATATTTGTATACATGATAAAAATAGTAACATACGATAAGCTAGGTTAAGTCGTAGTATTCTGTTCTTTAATGCACCCTTTGTATACGATTTTCATATAACGTCTCCCGCTCACTTGCCTGTTCATATCGAAATTCACTCCATTGCCTATTCAGTTTTTGCATTTGAGCGCCTTTTGCTAACTCAACCATAATGTAATGGTTTTTGTTAACCAAAGCAAACGATATGAACGCATGGTCTTCAATATTTCCAGGACCATCGAACAGAGGGAAGTAAGTCTCACTATGACCACCCGGAGATAAAAATTGAACAGCCACCCCAAATTTCTGAGTAATCAGCAATCCTGTGGAGGGCATCTCCATCCAATGGATGTCTGGGGCTTGTCCCAATCCACTCCAATCTAATGACATGTATAGTGAGTCGTACTAACTGCGATCTACACTGTTTAAAATTGGCCTCCACCGGTCTTTGTTATCATCCATTTCCTCCATAAGTTGTCTGCGGATGAAGAGCCACATCTCCTCTTCCCACCCTAAACACACAGCTACGGTTCGAAACCCACAGTTACCGTCTTCAAGGACATTTCGAATGTTTGTAATGTATTTATGATATGTAGATGGAAGCCATATCTTAAACATGGCGATGTCGAGTTTGTACCTGTGACCGTCAAACAGTGAGATTTAATATGTGTATAAATATGTATGCATGTATGAATGTATATATCATTAGTTTGTACCTTTCCCCTACCAAAAGTGGAAAATCTTTATCATAAACAATCGGGTTGTACTTTGATTGTTTACCTCTTCTGAACGGTTGTTTCCCCAACGTTGAAAAATTTGTACAACAACAATACTAACCGCAGCCTTATCTTCTTTTTGTTGTTTTTCACTCGTACCTCAGGAGGTTTATGTTTAGTCATTAATGGATTCAACACCTCCTTCATCTTCTGCAACATGCTTTTTTTCACTTGCGGCGGTTGCGACTTTAGTTGCTCACTGAATGCATCCATTTCTCGTTGAAAATGACACTCGGGAGTCTCAGCTTCGTCTGGCATATAGTCAAGTCGTGTCCAGAAGACGTCGATCTCAGCCAGTGATACTTGTATACCTGATATATATATATATATATATATATATATATAGATATATATATATATATAGGGGATAGTTCATTTCAGAAGAGGTTTTAGTGCGAGAAGTGCGAGAAGAAGATAAATAATACATTTTTATCATTTTTTAAAACATAAAATATAAGAAAATTGTTGAAATGTGTTGTTTATTCATCTATCTTGAAAATAAAGCAAATATATATAAAGTAATTTCATTAATTTATATAACCTACACATGTATAAATTTTGTGCAGGAACATTACCTACGCATAAATATAACACATGTGTAGGAAAGAGTTTAAACCTTAAAAAAACATTAGATTGCATTAATTTTATGGGTTTTTGTATATATAACATAAAGAATGATATATAAAAAGTAAAAACTTCAAAAATATATGAACCATTACTAATAAAATTTAAGATTTATATTTCTTCTTGCACTTCTTGCACTAAAACCCTCTTCTGAAAATAACCTAACACTATATATATATATATATATATATATATATATTCAATCACAACAACAATCAATAATCTACAAAAATGCCTAAACAAAATAAAAACGTTTCGGATTTTTATAAAAATTTCGGTAGAGTTTCCTCTGTTTTTGTACGAACCAGACAACACAAGTCGTCTACAAAATGCTTCAAACATTTATAAATTTTACTATTATATCCTTATAATAATAATAATAATAATAATAATAATAATAATAATAATAATAATAATAATAAGTCTAAAACAATGATGTTACCTTTTCTTTCATACGAATCCAGTCAACAGGCACATGGCAATCCAAAACTCGCCATAATTCGGTGATCACAAGTCTTGTTAGTTTCCCTGAAATACTGTATCTTACTGAGCTCGAGGGCCAACATATCGAGCGCTATATTAGAAACCCTACCGAGTATGTTTTGAAACATCGGTAAGTCATGGTGCCACATTCACTTTGATCGACTGACTTCGAACGAGTGGTTTACCGCTATGCGCTGTGACTCCATAATTTTGTCTATTTTCATCACAAGCGCGTGGAGCGAGCTGTTCGGCCCCTTAATGTATCTCTTAATCTTTGCATGTTGACTCTCAACTCTGTTGGTCATAACCTGACCAAATGTAAGGTTTGCGTGTGTCCATGCTTGCACAAACATTTCTTTATAATCTTTGAGCCAAACTTTATGCATGTAGTCATAAACCTCTGTAAAAAATAGAATAACGATGTCAATAAAGAAAATATGTACGCTTGTAAAGAAAAAAATTAAAATATATACCCTTTCGACCGTCCTGACATGGTCGTTGGTAGAGCATGTTAAGGTTGTATACGTAACAATCTGGATCAGGAGATCTATACAGTCGAGCCCAAGACTACAAAAATATATTCCAATCTTCTTTTGAAAATCCTGCTTTATAATACTTTGCAATATTTTGTTGAATATGAAACCTGCATAGCAATAATAATAATAGTAATAATAATAATAATAATAATAATAATAATAATAATAATAACAACAATATTTTGTGAGATGTGCTACCTGCATAGCAACTTCGAAGCATTTGGTAAAACTGTAGCACATGCATTCATTAGAGCCAGATCTCTATCTGTAACGATTACACCTGGCTCCATAGACTCTTCCAGCAAATCTCTGAGCCTCTTTAGCACCCATACGTAGTTACTCGTTTTTTCTTTAATCATAAATGCATGGGCGATACAAAACGACAAGTCTGTCGATGTCACACCCACAATTTGTACAAACGGGATTCTGTACTCGTTTGTTCTGTGGGTGGTGTCGATCAACAACACATGTGGGAAGGAACGCCAGAGATTGTACGAGACCCGGTGTGAAAAGAAAATATCCTCAACAGCATCTGTCTCCGGATTCTGCCGGGTGTAGTAAGTAAATTTCTTTTCAACCAAGAGACTCAAGTATCTACATAACAATAATAAATATTTAACAATAATAATAATATTTAATAATAATAATAATAATATTTAATAATAATACCTGCATTGGAGTTTTGTCGTCGTACATTGTGTGTTTAATCTTGCTTATGGTATTGTGTATGTCTCCTAGAACGCATACACTATTCGGGTTTTGTTCTCTAATGGTCAAATGTATGTATGATGGTTACAGGCCCTGAAAATAAAGCGTTTCCATCATCTTTTCTTCAAGTTGTGTCAGCCTCCTAGCAAAAGCATGACCCTCAACATGTTTAAAAGGGTCGTGGTTATGATTTGGGTTACTTACCTCCAACTTCCAACCATCATTGCGTAGCCTCCCTACCAACTTAAATGGACAGATAACCTTTTTGCTACCCGAAAACCGTACTTTGGCTGTACTTTGGTGTTCGCCACCACGGTCGCATCTCAGCCATATCTTAATTTTTTTTTGCATAATATCCCTTGCCTTTTGAAATAAAACGTCCGGTCACTAGGACGTAACCGCTAGCAAGGGCTCTATCGTAAGCCCATTGTTTCAACTCTTCAACAGACCCGAATACCTAGAAATTTATATAAGAGTCTACTCTAAAGTTATACTAGTCTAAATTATATACCACTGTAAATATATACTAGTTCAATCCAACAAACCATAAAACATGTAAATATATACTAGTGTAAATAAATAAACGCACCTGATCGGTTTCATACGAAACATCCGGGTTAGGTTCCACTTTTATGTCAACACCTTCAGAAGCATCTTTCTGGTTGTCATCATCTTCCTCAAAGCTGTTATCACCTTCATCGAAATCCTTAGCACCACTCCCGCACGAATGGTTAGTCCCGTATGTGTACTGGGGGTAGCTTGGTGGCACGAAAAATGACTCATCTTCCTCTACATATTCCTGGTTCAGATCGGGCAGCATCTTCCCGTCATTACCACGAAGCCCGGATTTAACCTCCTCGTCCTCTACAACTTGAACCTCGGGTCCGAAAAAGCTTTCAAAGACGTAAGACTCGTTCGGAGACAGGTCATCGGTTGAAAAACTATGTAAATATGACATCGTGAGACCGGGAAGTCGAGATGGGTCGAGGGAATAGTGGTGGTGATGTTTTGAAAGTTTGTTTGAAATGAGGAAGAAGATGCTCCCGTTTATGTTAAATTGTAAAAACAGACGGGCCGTGGAGGCCTCGATGGGCCGTCTAGGGTTTAAATGTGCAAACCTAACACTTTTTTACGGGCCGTGGAGGCCTCCACGGCCCGTGAGGATCCACCTTTTTCCGATTGTTCCGTCTGAACTCCCTGCTTTTGCAGGGAGTTAAGACTGACACCTCGTACCTCGTACGAATAGGGGCCGTGGAGGCCTCCACGGCCCGTCCTTTTTGACCTAATTGCTCAGCCACGACCCTTTCTGTCCTCCACGACCCGTCATTTTGCTTTTCTTTTCTCCACGGCCCATTGTGGCCTCCACGACCCGTCCAGGGAGATGTCTAGGGTTTCTAAGGGGGATGTCTAGATAATACCACCCGAAATGAAGCTCTCCTTAAAGGTGGTCAAGGGTTAGTGTCTTGGGAGAAACATATATGACTTTAGACTAGAGATTGACGAAGGCATATCATTCCCACCCCGATTATTTACCTTACTTCTGCTATTTTTGATTAGGTCACACTTGCTTAAATGTGGTTTAGTATTCGCAATTATATTTTTAAATGTCAAAAACTTGCTAAATTTACACATCTAAGAACAAACTTCCTAACCAACTTTCTTTAGAGAGATTTTCATGAGCAACACCATATGTGAGAGAGTTTGACATTTTGGCCAAGAGTGTAGTGAAGTGACAAAAGGGGTGTGTGGGGGGTAGGGTAGGGGAATACGATTCTGGTGGATATTAGGTTGTGGTAGGGATATGTGGGATGATGAAGGTAAGGTGGGGTAGATATATGTAGGAAGATGATCTGTGGTGGGTGATATCAAGTTCCACATAATTGAGAAGTTATGTGAAAGAATGAGAAAAATGGCATCAATCATCATTAGATGTTATATGTTGTTTAAAGCAGATAGGAAATTTCATATAAATGAGAACCCTTTTGACTATGTGGGTACCAATTGAGGAGAATGGATGTATGGCTTTAGTGAATATGAGATATATGTGACATAGGGAGGATTGCTGAACAACTTTTAAAATGAGTTGTAACATAAGCACAAACGTGTTACTAGGTAACATACAAGTCCATGTAGCCCTACTAAAATCATCCATAACAGTTAGAAACAAAGTACCACGTACCATTAAATGTGTCATGCCTTAAGGGCCCTATATATACATGCATCTATGTGAATAAGCTGGACAGTTTGTGTCAATGGAATTACTTAAAGGAAAAGACAAATTATGCATCTTGATTAGACAAAGGGAAAATGGTACATTGCTGAATTTTTCATTTATAAGAACAAGACTCTTTATACTTCGAAGGACTTGGAGTTATGAATTGCCCAACCTGTGCATGTGCGTAACTGAGAGTCATTGATAACATAGGTGAAAATGAGATTAGGGTTGAGTTGTACTAAGCTTTACATATGGACAAATATGATTTGTTTGTTGGGTGGATAAGTTTTTCAATGTGGCTCCACGATCTTTAACATGAACATCAATATTAGATGATAATAATAATAGAGGTGGAAGTTGTGCATACATGCTATGTGATTGAACTTTGAAGCTACCTACCACATGCATGCTATGTGATTGAAGTGGTTGAGAATTGAGATTCTTCACTATAGTTGACCTGTAACATCATCAACATGACTTGGCTGATTTGATTCTGAAGTTGGCCATTTTAGCATATACCATGGGATTGGCAGGTTCAACAGGACTGAGGTCCCTTTTGGTCTATATGGCTGCATGATATCACTAAATCATTAATCAGTTGATATCTAACAGATTGGAAACTTTAGATTAAATAAGTTTGTTAAGGGTCCTGGATCATATTGTTAAATAAGTTTGGTAAAAGATTAATAGAATATGAATCTAGCTATAAATCTGAATGGTTATCCTTGTCACCTACTTTAGATTAATAACCGAGGTATGTTAATTATGTTCCGCTCTTTTTATGAAGTGTTTATTGTAAACTCTATAATCAGAAGGGTTTATATTACAATTTAATGACTATAAACCGAATTAAATCATTGAAATTGAAGTACTAAAAAGAATGTCTGAACTACTAGACTAGATAAAATATTAAAATTTAAAATCAAAAATTAAATTAACTGTATATAGTTACGGATAACTTAGGGCGGACGGGGCGGTCTGTGATGACCGTGACCAGGGCCGGCTCAACCATATTGGGGGGCTAAAGCGAAATAAAAATCCGGGGCCCTATTTATAAAAAATAAAATACTGAAAAAAATCACAAAATTCACTAGAAGGAGGTATTGAACTTCCAACCTTGTGGTTAACAGCCACATGCTCTAACCAACTAAGCTATTCCATATATATGCTTTTATATGGGTTTATTTTTATTATATATCATCAAAATTAGGAAAATTATAAGGCCCTTGGAACTTGGAGGCCCAAAGCAAAAGCCTCATTTGGATTGGGCTTGAGCCGGGCCTGGCCGTGACCATCACGAACACCGCCCCGTCTAGAGTATCACGGCCGCGATGGTCGAATTTTTGATACTCATCACGCTTCTTGTGACCGTTGCCAACAGTCTAATGACCTTTTTTTTACTGTTTAATTTAAAAAAAAATTTATCAAACACTCTATATAAACTTCATTTTTCAACCAAATTAATCAATACCATAAACAATCAAGCAATATCTACAACAATCAAACGACTCAAAAAAATGCAATGCCCTTCGTGTCCACGCGACTCATCTAGTTCTTCCGACTCGTCGGGTGAAACAATGGAATTTTTTGCAAATGTTAGCAAAGCTGCGGACCATAAAGATACGGGACGCTTAAAGAAAAAAATGATTTAGCGTGATCGGTGGGGAGCAAGTGAAGTGTTGATGAACAATTACTTTGTAGAAAACCCAAAGTACATTGACGCGATGTTTAAAACTCAATTCCGTTTATCAAAGGAATTATTTTTAAAGATTGTCGGAGACATCGAAGCTAACTACGAATAGTTTCAAGAAGGGTACGATGCTAGGGGAAAGAAGAGTTTTGTAGGATCGACTTTCAGGCAACCCGACAATGACGAGTTTCACTGTTTAGTGTGCGGAATCCACTAACCAGTGTTCGGACAACAAAAACGATATGAAACTATGATAACCGAAGCATCAACACACACAGGAATAAGGTTAAAAGGTTGTATTGCATTGATTTCAGAGCTCGAGTGATTACAAAACAATCTCAGACCTTAGAACCTACGGTAGGGTGCTTGGGGAATGTGTAATGTGACAACTTGATGATTAGGGCAATGATTGGAGGCTTTTATACCTGTCCCACTCGTCCAGGGCCCAAGGGGCGAGTAGGAATCCAACACACGAGTAGAAGAGGCGAGTAGCTTCCTACTCGCTTTTATTCCAGGCGATTAGCAAAGCTAATCGCCTCTAGCCAATCCTACTCGCCTGTCATTGCCAAACAACCCAAAACGACTTGTAAAGACACCCAAACACCCGTAATACAATCCTAACATAACCTACACTAGGCTAGGGACATCGTGTACTAGCAAGTTTTACGGCGATACAAAAATGCACATTCGCGATTCGTCAACTTGCAACCGATAACATTCCTGACGAATTTGATGAATATTTAAATACGTCAGGTAGAACTTCAAGCGAGTCTTTTCAGTATTTTTGCGATGCTATTATTTCTTTATACGATAAAGAGTATCTATGAAGACCAACTAGACACGACATAACATAACATGTTTGTACGCCGCACATGAAGTTAGATCGCATTTTCCCGTGATGGTCGGTAGCATCGACCGTACCCACATCGAATAAGGTGTCCGGCGGCTTTGCGATGCCAGTTTATGAGAGGTGACCATAAAAAACCGACGATCATGCTCGAAATGGCTGCGTCGAACGATTTATGATTTGGCATGCGTACTTTTGGTCCCCCCGGCTCAAACAACGACGTCAACGTTCTACATCAGTCACCGCTATTCGATACAGAGAAACAAGGAACCGCCCCGACGTGTCCGTTTACGGTGAACGAGAGACAATATAGACGTGTGTTCTATCTTGTTGATAGCATCTACCCTACTTGGTCAGTTTTTGTGAAAGCTTACTCGTTTCCTACAATACACAAAGAAATATTATTTAAGAAACTACAAGAATCAGCGAGAAAAGACGTTGAACGAGCGTTTGGTGTATTGAAAGCTAAATGACACATAATAGATCGCCTGATTCGTTTTGTTGATCAAGCAAAAATAAGGAGTGTTGTGTACGCGTGTAACATGTTACACAATATGAACATAAAGGAAGAGGGGCACGCAATATCTCCGGATTACGTTATGAATCCTCCGACACCCGGAAACATTAACGATAATATTCTTTTGGAGTTTAGGAATGAACAAAAATTCACTTTTAACTTCAACATGATCTAACGAAACACGTTGGTAGTTTAGATAACGTGTTCGAGGACCCGTACCCACCACTCACTTAATTTTATTATTTTATTTTATATTTTCTAGTAATTTTTTTATTTAATGTAATTTTTTTAATTTTTAGTGTAATTTTTTTTTGTTTCAATGTAATGTTTTTATTTTATTTAAAAAAATTGAGTGTGATGGGTATCGTTCCACCCCATGGTTTTAGTGATGATTGTGATGCAGTGTGATACATTAGCCGGAAGGAATTAGTCTCCACTGGCCTCATTCGAAGAACGAACAAGAAAAGGCTTACTGTTTAGGTAGGATAGATCGATGTGGTCCAATGGCTAAAGCTCTGCCAGCTTCTTGTAGACTTTCTTCTCTTTAGGCTCCGAGTTCTTTATTTTTTCTTTGCTTGGTTTTCTTCCACGGAGGGTGAGTCAATGCCTAAGATCAGGCCGAAAGGCCTAGTCGATGGACAACAGGTGAATATTCCTGTACTACCCCTTGTTGGTCCCGAGGGACGGAGGAGGCTAGGTTAGCCGAAAGATGGTTATCGGTTCAAGGACGTAAGGTGACCCTGCTTTTTCAGGGTAAGAAGGGGTAAGAAGGTGGGATAAAAGATAAAACTAAAATAAACCGGATTTTTAATCCAAACTTAAGATTTAAGTTTGAAACTCATTTTATTAACTTCTTTTCGTTAACCCGAAAAATGGGATAGATCTACGAGAAATCTTATTGAGTTAGATATGGTAGATTCAAATGGGATACAAAAAGAGTTGACTGGCGAGCCGTATGAGGTACCGCGGTATCTAATAAGTTCTACCTACTATTGTATTTGAACCAATGACTCCCGCTGTATGAAAGCGATACTCTAACCGCTGAGTCCACGGTCGAACTACCAAAATAGAATGAGCTAGAATAAAGGATTCTTTTTTTTTTGAAAGCTAGGACTTGGGGGTTCTTATCGATCTAATTCTTCTTATAGATCTAAATTTCCGCGGTCGAATCCATTTTGAATTTGATAAATGCATTGCTTGTGAAGTATGTGTTCGTGTATGTCCTATAGATCTACCCTTTGTTGATTAGAAATTGGAAACTGATATTAGAAAGAAACGATTGCTTAATTGCAGTATTGATTTCGGAATATGTATATTTTGTGGTAATTGCGTTGAGTATTGTCCAACAAATTTTTTATCAATGACCGAAGAATATGAACATTCTACTTATGATCTTGCTAATTCGAATTGAAGGGTGATATAAAGTCGGTCTTCATCTTCAGGCATCATATTCATCATTAGCGCATTCATGCTAGTTAGCAGTTCCAGCTCCATATCACGACTTGTCACGATCCATTGGTTCATATAGAATCCATGTCCTAGGTGTATCAAAAAACATTCTTTTCACTAAGCGTATATAATAAAATAGAATGAAAGGGTCCACCCCGAAATCAAGGGGGTACTAACTAACAGCTGAGTCCTCTCCGAACCGCAGGAGATAGTTGCCTATCATACGGATCACCAACTTCACTTGCCTCTATGGGGGGCTCGCTCCGGGCAGGTTCGGATCACTTACAATACATGGCTCTACGAAGAAGGGCTTGGGTTAGGAGCGTTTTCAATATGATTCTTTTCCTGTATTTATTCGATATCATCATGACTCTCAAAGTCATGCGCGGTAGCAATACCAAACCAAATACGACGAGTAATGGGGTCCTGAGCTAAGCCTTGGCTAAACCTTGGAAATCTTAATGCCATAATGCCTTTCAAATCCTCCTAGCCATTATCCTACTGCAATAATTCTTGCTAAGAAGAACGCCCATGTTGTGGAAATTCCACCCAGAAGATAATATGAAAAAAATTGTGCATCATTCGCATACCGATGGCAGCTTCGAATAGGTCATATATCAATTCTCTTTCTCGAAAAATATAGAAGAAAGGAGTCTGTGCCCCAATATCTACCATAAAAGGGACAAGCCATAACAAATGCGAAGCTATACGACTTAACTCCAACATAATGACTCTGATATAACTGGCCCTTTTAGGGACTTGAATATTTCCTAATTGCTCTGGCGCATTTACAGTTATTGCTTCTGTGAACATAGTAGCTAAATAATCCCAACGTGTTACATAAGGCAAATATTGTATAATTGTTCGATTTTCCGCAATTTTTTTCATACCTCTGTGTAAATAACCCAATATTGGTTCACAGTCAATAACATCTTCTCCCTCGGCAAAACTGGGATAAAGTTGAGCCAAACGATCCCGATTCAAGATAAATTCATGAGGAAGTGGTATTTCATAGCTCTCCATGCAAGCTATTCTAGCAAGTCTTCTGTGGAGGAGGAGTAGCACTAGGCAAGTAACTTATTTCACTAGTTGAGATAAAAAAAATAGGAGGAAGCTGTGACACGTTCACTAAAAAAAATCCTTTTGTAGCGAATCATTTATTAAAAAGTCTCAATAAGACTACTAATTCTTACTATTCATATAGTATGATATGAATATACCACAATCAATTCGTTATGGAATCAACAAAAAAAAATTATTGAGAAATACATTGACAATAATGAAACAAATCAAGAAAAGATTAATAAAACAAAACAAAATAAAATTGACTTTATTTCGACTATGACTATAAAAAAGGAATGAGATGACAATATTTTTTTTTTTGAACGGCCAACAAACTGGAATCACTCACGGAATACTGGAGTATCATCGTGCCACCAGTGTTGCCACGCGATCATATTCCACCACCAAGTCACCAATTCAGGAGGAAACTCATAATTATGAGAAAACCCCCTTTGTGAGATTCGAACCCAGAACTTTATGGCCCTTAAGTTTTATCTCACACCAAGATACCACTAGGCTATAATGCCTTGGGTGAGATGACAATATTATTGAGTGTGATAGTGTCATAGTGTGATGGTATCACTAAACACCCCATCCACCCTTATGCATACAAAGTTATATTTGTACCTATAAAAATATTTGAAGTCTTGGGGTATACGTCCTTAACATTTTATAAATAAAGTTCATGAACAAAATGTAGGATAATTTCATATCTCCTTTTTTCTATGTAACTAATTAAGGGATTACTTAATTTAAATGGAGGATTAATGTAAAAAAGAAGAAAAAAAGAATTGAGAATCAATGGATGGTTCCAGTGGGGAACAGAAGAACAAGATGGGTCGGGTTGTTAAGTAACATGTTGCTTTGTTTTTAAATCTACTCCTCTATCTATGATCATTCCTTATATTTTAATCTCGTTCTTAGACTATTCTATTTAGTTATATGTTTAGTTAATTATTTAAACAAGCTAGTCATTCATAACTTATAAGAGTTTTCAAAATAATCATTAAACACGTTGAATTGTTGATACGAATAATTTTATGGCATAAAATATTAATAAAAACTGAAAAATAGGTCATCTACTTTAGTCTTTCTTGTTAATTAATTTGAGCATAGGTTTAGAAAAAAAATAAAAATATTTTAAACAAGCTCTTAGGTTGAAAGATAATGACAGAATGTATCCCCAAATTGAACACCATAAATCTCTCTAAACCATCCTAGAATTCGATACCATAAAATCTTGTTCCGATTTGCTAACCTGGTTGGAGTTGTTTTTTTTTAACCGCAAGTGGTATAACCGGTGAAGCTCTGATTAATACCCTGGACCAGCTTGTACTGATTACTAATCTCACCTAGATTGAGGATCTCCCCAGATGGAACCTCAACATGTGGTAAATATGGCTTTGACCGGAATCGAATTCTCAACATCCACATGACTTCTGCTTTAGCTCCCCCAATTTTCACCTAACATGGGTTAGGTTGAACTAATGTCTTTTACAAATATATTTTTATAAATATAGGTTTTAAGTGAAATTACATAGAGTATTCAATAAATAAATATAAAATTTTATTTAGAATTAATTAATACTTATACAAATGTAAAATTATTCATAAATCTCTAAATATTTCTTTGTATGAAACATTTGTACATTTGTTGTTTTATTTAGAGAGAATTACACAAATTGTTTCTTTAGTTATTAGCTAAATTCCATCCTATGTCTTTTATGTTAATTTTTCACTCCTTATTTCCTTTATTTTATACATTTGTTACAACCCTCTATCCTTTAGATCAATTTCCATTAAAAAAGTCAGTTAACTTACCCATGTGCTCTTCACGTGAGGGCCAAATCTGTCAATTCACCCTCATTAACACGTATAAACCCAAATCATCAATCACCTCTCCACATCTAGGTTTTCTTCCAAATCCCCCAATTCTCACATAAACCCAAATCATAAATTCATGATCTACTCATCAGATTCGTTCCAATTTCATACACTTAAATTAATTCATCACTTCATTCAGCAATTTTACTATCAATTCTGGACCACATCAAAACTCCTTTGATGTAGATGCTCTAAAAATAAACATTTTAATATATTTAAATTAGTGTAGCTTAAGGTCCTTTTTCAAAGCAAAGAAATATTAGGTTCTTTTTTTAGAATTAGAACAATACTATAGAGATTTTTTTTTTGCAAAATAATAATAATAAAATGAAATAAAATAAATAAAAAAATTCATCATCTTCAATCTTCCTACCTCATCACCTGCAACATGCACTAAACACAACGAATGTAGATATATATATATATATATATATATATATATATATATATATATATATGCAAATTTGTGAGTATATATGCATATATGTGTGTGAATATTGAAGCAAATTAAAGAAAAAAATTAAATAAAAAAATCTTCCCTGCCATCGGTGTCAAGTCTATGCTTTCCTACAGCAATAAACCATTACAAACCTTCACCTTACACTTCACTTTTTACAAAAAAAAAAAAACAAAAAAATAATAATAATGGATGTATGTGTGTCGGGTCCTATACTAATGTTTTGGACTAGTCTAGTGTACCGGAGAGACTACATGGTTTGGAATTTCAAACCACCTCCTACTCTCCTACTGTAATGCATTGGTTTGGAATTGGAGTTTGGAATTCCAGACCACATCCAAACTCCATTTATGTAGATGCTCTAAAAATAAACATTTTAATATATTTGAATTAGTGTAGTTTAAGGTCTTTTTTTCAAAGCAAAGAAATTTTAGGCTTTTTTTAGAATTAGAACCATACTATAGAGGCTATTTTTTGCAAAATAAAAAAAAATAATAAAATAAATAAATAAATAAATAAATAAAATTCATCTTCTTTAACCTTCCAGCCTCATCACCTGCAACACGCACTATACACAACGAATGCAGATATATATGCAAATTTGTGGGTATATATGCATGTGAATGTTGAAGCAAATTAAAGAAAAAATAAAATAAAAAAATCTTCCCCGCCATCTGTGTCAAATCTCTGTTTTCCAGTGCAATTTTCTTCCCTGATTCCGAAGAGTGGTATTTCCACCCAGGGCTGGAGCTCCCCACCTCCCCCTCAGCTCCCACTCCGTCTAAGCTTATATGGTGAAACTAAATTACTTTTCAAAATATATAGCTTAGGGCCCATATAACATGAAACATGTCACTTTTAATATGCATCATGAAGTGAAAGCTCTATTATGAGTAGTGTTTTTTTTTTCCTTTATAAAGAAGGGAATCATCTTTTACACTATGCTTAATCACTTAGTTAGACTTCGGGTAATCAATTCACCATTGGGATAGGAACAATTCTAGATTAATCTGTTTTCCACTTTAAGACTAAAGGAGTGGAGGGGGAAAGAGGGGGGTGAAGCGTCATGTGGCACTTGTGGGACCCATGTAAGGGGTGGGGGAAATTGTGAGAAGTGGAGGGGGAACTGACATGTGGAATTTCTTTTTTTTTTCTTTGTAAAAAACTTTAATATATTAATAAACATAATAATAATAATTTAAACCGAAAATTTATTAAATTAAAAAATAATATTTATTAAAGAAAAATAAAAAAATATATATATTCAAACATTTGAATTTCAAACGGTTACTGTTCCAAACGTTTGAATTTCAAACGGTTTCCCCCTATTTCAAACGTTTGTATTTCAAATCCCCCCCTAAACGTTTAAATTTCAAACGTTTTCCCACCCAGGCGGTCATATTTCTAACCCTATAAATACAAGACCAAAACTCATTCTCAGTCACAACTCCTCCTCCTCAAACCAATGAAAGATATGGGTGGCGGTTATGCAACAGAAGCTGCCGGACCGTC
Organism: Ambrosia x helenae; assembly: GCA_030844895.1. Classification (NCBI taxonomy): domain Eukaryota; kingdom Viridiplantae; phylum Streptophyta; class Magnoliopsida; order Asterales; family Asteraceae; genus Ambrosia; species Ambrosia x helenae. The sequence continues at coordinate 3,326 of JAUTDX010001433.1, read as the reverse complement.
TAATCTCAGGCGGTACTCTCGCCGGGGCCAGCCCCGGCGACTACCATTCTCATCCTCTCCTCCTCCTCCTGATGCACAACCAACCTTCTCTCCTCCTCCACAACCTTGGTTCTATCCTCCTCCTCCTGCTACACAACCAACCTTCACTCCCCCTCCTCCTCCTGCTGCTGCTGCACAACCAACCTTCTCTCGTCCTCCTGCTACTCAAGCAGATGATGACTTCACGGATGAGGAGTTGGTCTGGGCGTGGATTATACCACGGCTCTAAGGGAAATGGACTGACTAAGGTTGTCGGCACCCACCCCTCGGTGTAGGGAGAGTGCACCCACCCCTTACCACCCGACTACACCCACCCCCTACCACCAGACTACACCCATCCCCCACCACCAGACTACACCCACCCCCACCACGAGACTACCCCACCCCCACCCCCACCACGAGACTACCCCCACCCCTCCTCATCGGGATCCAACCGAGGAGGAGTTGGAAGCACTTAGGGAAGCGATGGAAGAAGAACGCTTCTACTCACCTCCAGCGTATATGCTGGAAGACTGGGACAATTACTCCCCGTAGTGGGGGGTTTAGGTTTTAATAACTAATTTAGGATTATATTATGTGTTTATCAGTTTATGTAACGTTTTAATAAGTAGTTTAGGATTAGGAACTCTGTTTGTAATAAGTAATTTAGGATTGTATTTTTATGTGTTTATGTATTATGTGTTAATGTAATGTTTTAAATTTAAATTTTATGTAATCTGTTTACATAAACTAACATTAAACACAAAAACAAATAAAACATTAAACACTAAAACCTTAAACATTACAAATAAAACACTAAACATAAAACATAAAACATAAAACATAATATTAAAACATTACACATTATTAAAACACTAAAATCTTAACCATTAAACAAAATAAAAAAGCATCATAGACCAGGACAAAAGATTGATGATGTGGAAGTCGTAGTCGTAGTGTTGCCGATAAGCGTCGTGTGTGAGTTGAATTGCCATCTGTTCGCTAACGTCATGGTGCGCCTGCATCGTCGCTTCATAGACTGTGTGTCATCTCCTACAGTTATTTTGTATGACAGACCACTTACTGGAGATCTAATCGACGTTACGGTTGTTCGTTTCCCCGCCCCCTTCCACGCCACCACGGGGCGGTGTTCCCGCCCGTGGACACCTCTCCCACCCTCTTCTCCCGCCCCACTCCCTCCCCTCTAAAGTAGGTCTATGTAAACGGATAGATAGACCTTGAGCTCTCGTTTTTCTTTTGATAAAAATTCCAACTTTGAATAAACTGAGAGAGAAATCTATACAACAAAAAATGTTATTTATTGATATAACGCGAAGTGTAAGAAATCCGTTACTAAAGCCGTCAGTATGTTTCATGTGCACATATATAGGGAATTGAAGTGTAAGATTATGTTCGTTTATCAATAAATAACATTTTTGTTGTATAGATTACTAAAGCCGTCAGTATGAACCGAACTACGCCTGTAAATGAACCGAACGTTCATGAACTGTTCGTGAATTGTTCGGCAGGAAGTTCGTTTATTTAAATAAATGAACGAACACGAACACAATTTTTTGTTCGTTTAATTAAACGAACGAACATGAACACACGTTGTGTTCGTTCATTTATGTTCATGAACGTTCGTTTATGTTCGTTCATTTATGTTCGTTTAATTAAACCTAAATTTATTTTTATTATTTATTTCCTTTTGTCAAGTAACCTTAATTCATATGTTTAAAAACTTAACCCTAATCCTAACATTCTAAACATATCACTTATTAGCCGCTCTCCACACTTCACAGCTCCACACTTCACAACCACTCTCCACCCTAACCCTAACTTTCATTTATGTTCATGAATCATTATTAACTTGTTTTTGTTTGTGTTCGTTTATATTGATCATTTGTGTTCGTTTATGTTCATAAACTGTTCGTTTAGGTTTAAATGAACGAACATAAACGAACACGAACACGACAAATTTCTTAATGAATGAACACGAACACAAAAATGTGTTCAATTATGTGTTCGTGTTTGTGTTCGATTAAAGTTAAATGAATAAACACGAACACACATGTGTCCGTGTTCTTCGGTTCGTTTACACAGGCCTAACCACAACCCTTTTAAACTCATTTTTTCCCTACAATCATAAACCATTCAAAACCGCCACATCACCACCTACTTTTCCTTTTATTTAATTTATACCACACAAAAAAAGACATTTTTTTAATTTATTGAAAAGTCATATTTGGGCCCACGTATTCCAAAGAAGACCCGTCCGGTCTGCCAAACCAACCCCCAACCAAACCACCCCTACAATGGGTGATCGCCTGGTTGCATGTGGTTTGCTCTGTCATACCCGTCCAACTCATCACCATTGTGGGTGCTCTAACTATCAGCAATTGTCGCCACCATTCCAACTTCGTTAACCCAGTTAGTTTTTGTTGACGTGAACTACTTATGTGGCAAAAAGTCAAAGTTGTGTTAACGAGGACTGCTTATGTGGCAATAAATCAAACTTTTGATGATAGGGTGGTTATGTGGCAAAAAGTCACAGTTTTAATGACGTAGACTGTTTATGTGGCAAAATCTTGATGACGTGGACCGCTTATATAGCTTCCATGTTAATAAAAACTAATTGTGTTAACTTTTAATTAGTATGGACCACTGAAGAAAAATAGGTTAAAAATTTGGACTATCAGCAGTGATTTTTGAAGTTAAGACTGATCGTCCAATAGCTACAGTTAAGATTATTTAAATTCAATTATTCTTCTATTAAAAAAAATGTAAATGTGATAAGTATTTTATTAACTATAGCCATATAGGTAACTTTTAGTCACCACTCACCAATATAATGTGGTTGGCTTTGAAAAAGGCTCCATCCAGCTATAACCAAGCACATTATATTTGTATTAACCATGACATATAGACACTAGGCAGATAATTAAAATATAAGATATGTGTGTGAAAGAGTTTAGTTTGTATGTTAAGAGATATGGACTCGTGCGTGCGTACGGTCCCACATCTTTACACACGTCAGCAGAATGCTGATCAGGCCCATCTAGAAATCTGTGCACGAAAACCTAGTACATGTCAGCTGTAACCCGACAGGGGAAAGGGACGTGCAGCCAATCAAAGGCCGTCACTCTCTGCTCCATGATCACCTTCAGGTACGAGGTACAGAGAAAAGGACGGAAAAGGACGATTACAAGGCACGTGGACCTATCACAGGAGGACAACGCCTGGGCTCCAACGATTGAAAAACGAGTGGGACCCCGCAGGACAGTTGTCATTCCCAACTCGACAAATCA
>JAUTDX010001432.1:0-91403 GCA_030844895.1 Ambrosia x helenae | reverse complement strand
TCTCCTCTGTTGTTACCTGATGAGGCACCAATCTGGACATTTCGTTTAACTTGGTGACATATTCCCATAAGTCTTATCTCCGAGCTTAAGGTGTAGAAATTCCATTTCAATCCTGTCCGTTTCACTTGGTGGACAGAAATATTGTGAAAAGAGTTCGGATAGAATTCCGTCCAACTTAGGCGATTGGCTAGATCATCACCTTTAGTTTGCTTTTGTATCCTCCACACAAAACAAGGCTTCAGATTTAAATAAGTGAACAGCAAACCTAACTTTATTCCTTTCATGACAATCACTAACATCTAGAATGGCTTTCTACTTCACTTAGCCATTCATGTGCCTCAATAGCACCATTTTTTTCCATCAAAGGTGGAGGGTTTACAAGAAACAAAGGTCTTATAGTTGCATTCTCTACTGATTTTCGCTTCGCTAGCCTTATTTTATCTAAGATCACCTGTCTTCTCTTCTTGTCGAGGTTTTTCTTGCAGAGTTGGTGTGTGTGCGATGCTTCTTTCAGATTGAACAGGCCTTTCAGAATACAGACGTTCATGTCCCCATGTGTTGGCGAGAATTTCCGCGACTCGCACTGCTATTCGATCAATTACATCATCTCTAACGGTAACGGATTCACTATGACGAGTGGGTTCAACCGGTGGTTCAGATTGACGACCATGATTATTGGATGATCCGGTCGACATTTTCTAGGTTTCCAAGAAAATACTACTTCAATATTTGTTCATATACAAAACAACTACAATAACTACTTCACATAATATACATAATACAATCATGTTTTCAAATATAGCACATATATAGACACACAAGTCCATTGCCCTTACTGGGCTTTTGCCTCAGCTAGTTCTTGCAAAAATCTCGTGTCCTGAACATTTACATTTCAAATTTTCTGGTATTCCACATCCCACTTAATTATTCGAAATGCTATACTTAATTGAGATCGTACTAAACATTATCCATAACATCTACATCATAACCCAGTAGTAAGCTTAGGAATGAAATCAGGTCTTTCTTATTCTAGGCATCCTTATCCATAAAAGTTAATTCAAGTATAAAACATACTTTAGGCAATCATAATCTCGAAGGTTGAAGCCTAGGTATCTCTACTAAATATCTAATTCGCTAAAACCTTTGGCTCTGATACCAACTATGACGCCCACACCTAGATAAGGATGCACCATACACAATTGATACCAACTTACACATAAAACATCTTAAATATATAAGCTACAAGGTACAAAAGTTGGAAACTTAAAAGTACAAAACGTTATCAACTATTCCTAGCCGGAGATATAAAAATTTGTCATCCAAGCACACGAACTAGCATATTTATTCCACTTGTCATACGGGTCCGGAATAAACATCAGGCGCAAGAACTAGCCATCACTACTGTGACACATGCTTAAAATGACGTCAGACATTGCTGGTGAGTTCATGAATATACCACAAGTTATAAACCACATTATTTCAATTATTCATGACTTGTACCCGCCCATGTCATCATAACCTCGTGTCAATCTGGCACCCTCACCCGGTCCATGACATTTTACGTCAATCTGGTACCCTCACTGGGTCCATGACCTATATTATCATACAGATAATGCCAGCTACACCGCAGCGTAGAACTGACAAATCCCACCGCAGCGGCACTATAAGGGTCCCCATATATCATGTGTATGTAAGTACAGATTATATGCATGCGTACAACAGTCATGAATACAAATATAGCAATTACCAGTTAGGACAAGCATACTCACATAGTAAAACATTCATAAACTCACCTGTTACACGGTTGCTTAACACTTTGCTATTCCAACCGGGTACTACCTCGGGGTCCTGGTACAATTACATCATCCTAGGTAGGTAATGGTTCACCTAACTAGTTATTATCATGGCTGGATATGGTTAACGTTGCCTTGTTTAAGCGTGGGTGATCAGTCCATGCCTAACTAAGGCTAGGCTACCCAAAATCCACCCTATAATAAATCCTAATACCTAAAAAATAATACGACTAACTACTACTAAAAACACCAATAAAATAATTATTGACAAAGCATAAGCTTAAATGAGAGCATACCTCTAACTATCTACGGTAAGGGATATTGAGTCTTCCTACTCAGCTCCTATTCGTGCTCGAAAAACGACTAATAACAACACCCAACGGGGTATCGTAGGTGTAGGGATTCTCTATACTAGAGCGTTCCCTTAAAATTAATGTAACTATCTAATATATAGAAGGTTCATATATATATATAGTATTGGATGGACGGTAGATTTCTTGTTTGAGTCGATGTGGGACATGGGAGCAAGCACACACACAGGTCTATCCCTTTAGCTATTTCGATGAATAACTCTTAAATGCCATCTATTTTTCATTCATGCTTCGATGGGACACAGAAGGTCTCTTCTTTCCAAATTTTTGATATGGATTCATAACTCACTAGATTATACCCCGGAACGTCCCGGGTTGAGAAATCTAATATGACATATTAATTTTACATATGAAATAAAATGATTCGCTTTACAGTTATATGCAATAAAGCTTCGGTAGCACTTAACCAAAACAATTAAAAATGTATCTTCAATGTTAACGCCTAACCTTAATCAATGTATAACTCTAATATTAATATCTAAACTAAAACAATGTATAACTCCAATGTTAACGCATGTTGAAAATAGAATTCATATTTACTAATTTGAACATAATTAGTGACTTGCCTATGTATGAATTAATGATTTACCTTAACACTTTGTGTTATTTTTCCTGTATGAACAAAACACCCACAAAAAATAAGTCTTTTTTTTCTCCGTTTTTTATATAGCACTATGGTACTCGTTGGAAAGATAACAAAACGCTTGTTAATTTGGTGTAATTTTTTTTCTTTAAAAAATCTTGTATATAAAACATATTAATGTTTAAAAATTTATGAGAGGAACAATAAAAGAGAAAAATTCAATTTTATTTTTTAATTTTTTTTTCATAAAATATCTCAATGCCACATGTGATGACACATGACACATTCAAGAGGGGAATGACTCTTTGATTAATGACTTGCCTATATATGATTAATGAATAACCTGAACACTTTGCGTTTTTTTCCTGTATGAACAAAACCCCACAAAAAATAGTCGTTTTTTTTTCTCCGTTTTTTATATAGCACTATGGTACTCGTTGGAAAGATAATAAAACGCTCGTTAATTTAGTGTAATTTTTTTCTTAAAAAATCTCGTATATAAAAAGATATTAACGTTTAAAAATTATGGGAGGAAACATAAGTGCGAACTATCAAATTTGATTTTTAAAATATATTTTCCTAAAAATATATCAATGCCACATGAGATGAACATGGCACACTCAAAAAGGAGAAAGTCTCTTGAGTGCCATGTCATTAAATTGCTTTCTTTTATTTTATATATATAGATTTGTATTTTTATTTCATTGACATGTCTATTAATATTTTTTTAAGAAAATTTTGATCTTTAATAACGAAAGGGATAAAGAACTTGAATATATAAAGATCAATAGGTGGATTCTACTGCATTATATACTACAACTCTCCGGTTCTTAAATCCGGTTTGACCGGTCCGACCGGTTCGACCAGTGAACCAGTAAGACGGTCGGTTCGATGTCCGGTCCGGTTATGAAAACATTGGTTGCACGTCCAAGAGAGTAACAAATGGTTCATTAATTAACTTTGTACATTCATTCTAGAAGTATGGAAATTGTGCATGTATCTTAATTATGTATGATTTTAGGACATATAGTATGTTTTTGTTAATAGATGACTGCTTACCTTTCCTACTATTAATCATTATTCAAACTAAATGATTAGATTATAAGAATATATATGTTAGCACTAGCTGATTACCCCGGGAGGGTCCCGGGGTTGATAAATCTAATTTTACGTGATAACCTATTACAAATTGCTCAAGTTAACTAACCACAAAATCTTCCAATCATTGCATGTTCATAGTATTCTAATCAATAATAACTCATATTCCCCACAAAATCTAATTTTACGTGATAACATGAACACTTTGTGTGTTTTTTTTCCTGTATGAACGAAACCCTACAAAAAATAGTCGATTTTTTCTCCGTTTTTATATAGCACTATGGTACTCGTTGGAAAGATAATAAAACGCTCGTTAATTTGGTGTAATTTTTTTTCTTTAAAAAATCCCGTATATAAAAGATATAAACGTTTAAAAGTTATGGGAGGAAATATGAGAGAGAAAATTTTAAATTTATTTTTAAATTCTTTTTTCCTAAAATAACTCAATTTAATTAAAAAGGAAACAATTTAAAAACACCAAAAACTCTCCATTATGATGCCACGTGACACAAGGTTGAGGCCTCCATTGCACGCCACGTCAGCAAAAGTCTTTTCTTTTATATATATATATATATATTTCCAATGACCACATTATGGATGCAATTCAATTATATAGAAATTTCCATTTCCTTCATACTAATATACCTACAAACATATTGTGTATTAAGTTTTATTTTTATATATAAAATTATAATTAATTATGCAGCTTCACTTATTTTTCTCGTATAACTTTTAACATCTTGCGTTTTACGAACTTTCAAATATACTCTTAAGACGAGCTAATTTTTATCTATGCTTTGACCTAAGTTTCATTAAAATAGAGTAGGGTCAAATATAATACCTTTAGTTAATCTAACTAAACGATCTCTTATAATACTATTGGCTTGACTAGATTCTTATATATCAAATAATCATACTCTTTACGCCAAGATCATATAATACACACGACAAAATTTCATAAACATTTCTATTTTATTTGATCACAAAATGGGGTGTTACACACCACCTCTTACACCACCTTGTCAGGCCGAGCTAAAAGCCAAGTTTGACCTCTTATTAGTTCAGAGTCTTTTACCCGTTCAAACATCTTAATGAATCAACAACTTGCTAGGCTGGTAAATATTCTCTGTTATAAATAATGAATAGTTATGTCATTCACGGGTAGCTTGGTTGGTGAATGGATCAGGGATCCCTCTTGGAGGTCCCAGTTTGATTCTCACGAGGGACATAATGAGAAATGATGGATCACTCCTGGCCTATGGTCATGAGTTCGAGTCTTGATCTCGCCCGGGTTTTACCAATCCTTCACAGTCGTGCCTACGGACGGGTGAGGGTTGGGTTTTCCCGGTTTCGGGAACTGTAGTATGGCCCCTCCATTGGGTTGGTCGTGAGGGTCTGTCCATAGTGTGAGGACTTCCCTGGTTAGTCGGGCATAAATGTTTGTTGGTTGTTAAAAAAAATAAATAATGAATAGTTAAATAATTAATTTTATCATATTTCCTCCAAAATTATTTTTGCGCTACACAAAATATTTACGAACTAGAATTTATACCCGCGCGCGTTGCGGCGCGCAAAACCGAATCGTGCTAGGTTTGATAATGTCTATGTTTATGCTTTGATTATTTGTATATTAATAGAAACAACGCGAATTCGAAAAATTGAGCACGTAAAAGTATTTCTTTCATAAAATATCATGAATATTGCAAAATGTATATCAATATGTCATTATATATATGCATATATGTCTTGTAGTTTAAAGAATGGGTTGACTTAACTTTGAGTTTTGGATCCTTTATGTCTTCACTGCTTGCGAGTTGCACCCGATCTTTGACAATCTCACCTGCATCAAATCCAACCCCATTTTTAATTTTAAGAAAGAAAAGAAGATAAATAAACATAATTCTTTCCACACCATTAATGTAATGAAGTGATTGGACCCCAAAAGTTGTGATATAGCACCTGCAGAAAAGCATACAAAATGAAAAGTTTCAGATGACTTAATAATAGACGGTTGATAAGCCTAAAGATTTTCTTTTTGTGTAGTAGAATATGGATAATCAGTATGCTAACTAATCAGAATGCTAGAAAGGTAAACCAATGATTATGTTAGCCAATTAAATATATATCATATTTAGAAAACGTCGTTGCTGAAAAAAATTCCATGTTGATTATAGACTATAGATTAAAACGGGTAAATACGGATAACGCAAAACCCAAATTTGTCCGACACAATACTTGGAAAATCCTATCCCCATATTTATGAATACATTGACTTGGGTTTTACAAAATTTTACCAATAACCAATAGTCTGCACTCTACAATAGGCCCTAACCCAAGCCATTGTAATTGATAAATCTAAATTGAAGCTTCCGCGTATGAGCATCATATGTACCTTCGTTTTATCACAAAAAGGGTAAGCATTTCGAAAGAAAAATACTGCATACAACCGAAAGTTGACTGGGTCTAACCAACACCCGAAATTCACCACAAACACCATCTTGATTTTCCATTCTACCAGTTGAACGACCATTGACCACCACTTTAGACCTCTATGAAGCTATCAACCGCCAGAACGACGACCTAAACGACCAGAACAAATAACAAAACCAAAATAAGACATATGAATGTGTGAAATATGAGTGCACATTAAATTGAAACAACCATTAATAGCATTAATAGAAGAATTTAATTTCAATAATAAACTAATTTTGAATAAATTCAATATTTTGAGCAGAAATCTCAACTTAAAACTAAATAAAATTGTTCAAATCCAAATAAAAATTAGCAAAAACGAAGACATGAGTGATGCCAAAAATGTTACCTAATGTCAATTAGCTACAAATCTTGAAGATATGCAACAATTTCACGACTGCGCCCTATTTTACTGTCAATGTCAGGCGGCTGAAGGTTATAGTCTCCGCTGCGGTTGCCTTGGCCGTGGCGAAACACCCCACAACCACCATAATGGCCGATTATTATCTCCAAAGTGGTGTACCTAACTTAAGTCACCGGAAAAACATATGAGCAAACGCTAAAAGCCGACTCCACCACAATTAACGAAAACCCCAGTAGCTCGGGTTCGTCAAACATACCTTATCTACGTCGTTCTACACCGATCAAAATCGGGCCATCGATTTGAGCTCGAATCGTAGCGCAAGAATCTTCGGCATGACTCGATCTGACTCCCATTGATGTTGTTGGCTTTGCTTGTCGGAAAACCATCGACCAGTAGTGTCGATTCTTTGTTTAAGTGTTAGTGGTAGTGGCCCTAGACAACGACGGACACAACCATCTTTTCCTCTCTGTTTGTGGACTATATTGAGTTGTCACTTTAGTACGAAGCACAAATCTAAATCAAGAAGAATAGCTAAAACTTGAGAGAATGAAGATAATGACAGGGAAAAACACATATATAGGAGAAGAACAGGTGTAAGGCCCGTTTCGTGCTGGCAGAGGACTCTTCGGCGCTGCCACCACATCCTCCGCTTTTCATTAATCGTCAAAGGAAGTTCAAAGAGAGATGGGTTTGAGACTGAAATAGGGTTTGAGATTTTTGGAAAGACAAAAGAGAGATGCAGAGAGAAACAGAGATAAGAGTATAAGACTGAAACAGGGTTGACGAAAATGACACTTTCAAAATATTTTTGAAAAGCGTGCAATCTTTGCAATAGTTGTAGTTTGTGTCTACCACCGACACTACTAAATATAGCAATATAAATATGTAGAACTCTCAACGGAGGTTAAATTATTGAGTAGATAAATAAGCTTTATTAATTTAGGTTCTTATTTGAGTTATCGATTAATTAAACTAGCACTCTATCCATCTGCTGAGATGGGTACTCAAAATTTTTAACATTCAAATTATGTGTATATTGCAAATCTCGATAATGTCTTAACCAACTGAGATTAGTAGGCACAACGGTTTTTTAACTCTAATTTTATTACTTAATTGACATAATAAGGTTTTGATTACCTTACTTTACTAAATATGGTCGTATGAGCAATATTTATACACTGGGGTAAACTAAGGTAATCAAACCTTATTCTTTTGTAAGTTGTTACTATAGGATTTGACCTTACTACAAAATTAACGCATTTCTTTAAGTCTTTTTTTTTTGTTTTTTTGTTAAATCGCTCATTTTCCTTCAAGTTTGTTTTTGTTTTTTTTTTTTTGTTTTTTTTTTTGCAATTATACATAATGTATATACGTGTCTAAAACTACAAAAACTAGTGTTGTACATGTATGTTTAGTAATGTACATAGATGTGCAAATGTGTAGAAATAATTTCACATACATGTATCGAAAAAAAGATTGTGGGTAAGACCATTTTATTTTAATATACATACGTGTTAGAGTTTAAAAAATAAGTATCATACATATATGTTTGATGAAAATATACATATATGTATAAATGCAATATACTCTTATGGATATATGAAAAAAAATAAAAAAAAAATATTCTTGCAAGAATAGCTGCAAAAAAAATATAAATAAATAAAATTTGCTTTAGAGAAATATGTGATTCAGAATAGTTTTCTTTGTTCTTAATTATCATGTGCTTCTCTTAGGATCCCTACCCTACATATATATAAAGTATAACTTGAAAACCCTCTTATGTTGAGAAACTAATGAAAACTTATGTTAAAAAACTTTTTTTTTTTCTTTTGAAAAAAATTTACAATATAATGAACATGTTTTAAACATTTTAAGTAAAAAATGAAATAAAAAAACACCGAACAGTTTTTTTTTTTTAATTTTGTAATTGTGTTGTAACATAATTGTAACCGACAAGTTACATAGGTAACATAACATTTTGTTTAAAAAAATATGTTGGCGTTTTTTTTATTTTTTTTACTCAAAACGCTTAAAAATATGTTTGTTACATTGTGTAGTTTTCTCAACTTAAAGGTATCATCGGGGAATGATAGGAAAAGAGGGTTTATGACCAACCAAAATCGAATAACAAGGAGAAATATAAAGGGATAGAGAACGTAAAGAAAAAAACAAGGTAAGAACCCAGGACTTTGATATCATACTTGAGAAAAACAAACATCTAAATATATATTATCGATTAACTATTTGTCTATTTATAAGAATGGTTAAATGAGGATAATTATAAAGGTTAAATGACTATCTAATAAGTTTTGATATTAACGGTTTTTCTAACAACGAAACCGTCTTTCCAAAGCCCCAGAAAACTTTGGCAAAATTGCTCATAGCCTGGGTGATGTTTTTGGTCTGTCCCCCCTACCAAAGGGCAGTTATTGAATGCTTGCAATGCCCCCACGCCTAAGATTTCCTTACTGTTTTCCCGATCGAGGGTTTGGGCCAAAGCATGTCCCCTATTGAATACAGGGTCATTCTTAAATATTGTTTGATGATCCCCATCTACCAGGAGGATGAAATATGTTTGATTTGACTTAAGGCATGTTTGGATAAATACGGGGAACATGCGGTTCATTGCAAGGAGTTACCCGGGTTCAAATATCAGCATGATTGGGTTCGAGACGTTCTGTTGGACATTTTAAGACGGGCTAGGATCTCATCCAAGAAGGAGGCCCCTGTGATTTTCCTTTTAGATCCCGCAGAAAGGAGATCCACCATGCGTCCAGCAGATCTGCTTATCTTTGGGTGGACCGGGGGAAGCATGCTTGTGTTGACTTGACAGGTGTATCTCCTCTAGTTGGGTTGAGAGACAGTAGGTTTGTAGCAGGGCAAGCGGTGCAAAAGACAAAAGCAAAGAAGGTTGAAAAGCATGCTAAAGTCTGTGAGAAGAACCAACATGTTTTCGTACCCCTGGCTTTTGATACCTTTGGCTCATTAACACCGAAGGGTACCAGGGTTCAGCGAGTTATTCATAGTAGTGTCTCTGCTCCGGGTGGACAATGTTACATTTTTGTAGATTAGGGTTTGCCATTTAGAAAGGTGTGACGGCGCAGCTTGTTACTCGCTTGCCCGCTATCTTGATGTAATTTTCACAATCATGAAAATATAAATTTGTTAAAAAAAAATTATAAAGGAAACTTTGAAAAAGAATAATGCATAAAATATCTATAATCATAGCTATGATGCACAAAATATACAGAAAATTATGATACTCGTACAAAACAAAAACGGGGAACGAAATGGATGAGCTTAGTTGATCAAGCGATTGGTTTTATAGTACTTTTGATGACATAATAACACATGACCTTGAAAGCACGTTTAGAGTGTTCTTCGGTCTTCATGACTGTTGCCATCCAAATCATGATGAGGTGAACAAATCGATGGATTATGATGATAACTTACACCTCAATAACCTCATTTTCTCCACAATGACCAACCCACAAGTACATGACTCCTTCCTTTCTAGAAGGCAAAACTCTACAACAATCCTTTCTTGGTGCCTGCAAAACATATTTATCAAATCATTTAGCAAATATATGTAACAAAATTGACTCATTCATTTGTTAATTAATCGCCTTATCTATATTCACTACAATAAATTGGCACTACATGGGCGGCTGGAAGTCGTCAGCATAAGACATATGTAACATACGTCTTAGTTGTACAGTATTTTTCTTGTACACTACAAGGGAGAAGGACTTTAGCGACGACCGTTGTAGTGTATTTCATAAGATAGGTATATAAGTAAAATAAAAAAAAATAGATCAAATGGACATTGACGGACCTAAGAATCACCAATAGCACAAAGATACACGGATGCAGAAAAAATATATAAAAAAAATGTATGAATCATTAAAATTAAGTTAATTATATAACAATTATGCTACTTGCTTTAATCATGAAAAAAAAAATGTAGCTTAATATCTTTTATTAGAGTTCTACAAGCTATATATTTTGAAAAATAAACAAGGAAAAGAGCCCATGTCTAATATCTTTAATCATAAAAATAACTATTTTGTCAAAACTACATGACTTATGTCAAAATAGGTATTGTCAAATGAATACAGTTAGAAAGAAAATTTTTACTATATATTATCTTTAAATTCATTAAAACAGATTGATGTAAATTTGCTTGTAAAACTGTCACAAAATTTTACCGGAAACTATTAATTATAAAACATTAGACTTTACATACCCGTAACCAACGATCAGGATCCTCATGCTTCAAAACAACCACCGTATGAATCTTTTCTGGTGACTCCATCTTCCAACGGCACCTAGGGTGCCTTTGCCTATGAACACCATAAACCCCGACAGTCATCCGCCTCGATTCATCGTACCGTGTCGAATTTATATAAAACACAAAGGGCGTTTGACAAGGGTCATGACCCGTAACGGGCCGTGTATTAAACGTATAAGCCGAAAAATCCAACACTTTGTACCAATTAATAAACGTATGGCTCGGGATCTCGAGCTCTCGGGGCGAAAGTATCCCCCTCATGATCTGGACCGCGAAGCCCCACGACACCAAAATCGACCATTTCCTTTTCGGGTCATAGCAAATAGATTGTTGTGATACACTTGCGGAGTCGTATTTGGCTGATTCTAGCAAGTGTTTGACTGATTCGACTCGTGTCATCCCTGGGAATATTGGGTCGATTACATCGAAGTGGTGGAGCGATACAAATGGCGTCACCGGGTGGCCCGAGAGTAGGCCTAATATGTTGCCGTAGACGTCGGTTTGGTGAAAGCCAGGTTCTTTGGTTAAGGGGACGTTAAGTTCGGACATGCATGCTTGCATGCGGTCATCACTTCCGTACAATCCAGGGTACCTATAAAGGAATATTTGCAACATTATCATGGGATCGGTTAAAGTTTATAAATGTGCATTAGAGTAATGAGGGGTATAACTAGCTGAGCCCGAGCACGACTAGGATTGAGCTCGGCTCGTCATGCTTTTACATGTTTGAGCTCGACTCGATTCGAGCCTACTATTTTAAGCTCGAGCTCAGCTAGAATGTAAAACTTAAGAGCCCGGCTCATCTCGAAGTAATTTGAAAACAATTTTAAACGAGCTAAAGCTCAACTGGAGCTTGCTTCGATAGCTTAAACGAGCAAAAGCTCGGTTCGAGCTTGACTCATTAACGTTATTAACTAATATTGAACATGTTTAAAAAATAACACTATATACATAAAAAATAATAATATGACATTATTTGGGTTTGTTTTGCTCGCGAGCCTAAACAACTTTTGTAGGTGAAGTTCAGGCTCGATAACTAAATGAATTATGTTAGTCTCGAACTTTGCTCGCGAGCCTAAACAACTTTTATGGTGTTTTAAGTTTGGTTATGCAGGTTTCAAGCTCCATTATGATCAATTGAAGCGAGAATTTAAATGTTCGAAACCAAAGCCGTAAATGGGGGTATAAAAGCCGTAAATAAATGTATAAAAACAAGAAAATCACAAACATTCAGGTTTTGTTCAGTTTCCATTAACAAAGACACATTAAACGTAACCAAAACCATAACCGAATAATCAATTAACCATATTCACTTAACCATAGTAGATCAATTTTGTCAACTATGGTTAATAGTTTGATTATTGCTCACCCCTTTTTCCGCACTAATGGTACACGTCAAAGTTATTTTTGTTCAGTTTCCATTAACAAAGACACGTTAAACGTAACCAAAACTATAACCGAATAATCAATTAACCATATTCACTTAACCATAGCATATCAATTTTGTCAGCTATGGTTAATAGTTCGATTATTGCTCATTCCCTTGTTTACGTCAAAGTTATTTAATTTATAACTTTATAAAACACCAATAAATTAATAAAACCATTCTCCTTACCTTTTAATACACCGGTCTTGCATCTTTGCTAGCTCCTTAACCAACGGATAACTAATAGCAAACCCTGCACCACCATAAGCCATCGAGTACGATAAAAATATATTCTGAAAATGACTTTCAGACGAACTCCCAATATAATAAAACTGGTTATGGTTATATTTGTTCAAAACCCTAACAACATTCTCCACTACAAAAACTGTGTCATCATCTCCCATCACAAACCATCGGACACCCTCCAATCCTAACCTTAATGCTTCCGAAACTATCCTTGATATACGGATCGCTGACCGATGTCCCTGGCGGTTTGTGTACGGGAGCCTTGATGTTTTTTGTGAAATTTGGATATCGGGTAGGGTTTCGCTTTCGTTGTTCTTGATCTTGACTTTGTTGTCGAGCCAAACGGTCCCTCGGGTCTCCCGGGGCGCCACCATAGCTTGATGTATTCCTTTCTTGAGTCCCATAGTTTGGATGATGCAGCAATGCAAAATGCAATGTGTTTAAGCTCGGTATTGTATCCGGTTATTATGCGATTGGTGGTGGTAAGGTTGGGATGTTGGTAGTTGATTTTGGGGTTGTATTGGTGGTTAGAGGGAGGGTAAATGAGGAGTTTGGAGGAGTAGAGGAGGTAGAGGAGGAGGGAGGAAAAGAAGAGGAAAGGGAGGGATGATCGGAGGGCGGTCGTGATGGTGATCGGAGGGCGGTGTGGGGAGGAGGAGGTCATTATAGTGGTGGTTTTCATAGGATGTGGAAAGGGTGAAGGTGGTGGAGTATGGTGGTTGCATGGTGGTGCATTGTTGTAGCTTGTTTTTAGGGTCAATGGTGTTTGGATGGAGAGAATTGATTTGTTAAAGAGTCATGTTCGGATCTTAATAGATAGAATGGGGAAATTTGTTACAAAGTAATTAAGTTTAACAAGTCATGAGTGTCCCTAAATACACGTTTACAATATGTTACATATTTGATGTTTAAATAATACAAGGTTGAGAAAGGTTGTATTTGCAACACATTTTTATAATAATCCATAATAGCATCTGAATTAAAATATGGAATTAGAGCATTCACAATAGGAGCCGTAGGACATGTATTCCTTTCTCCATACTAAAGTTAAAAGTATAAGAAAAATATGGTATTTTGTTCATTTTCCTCCTACATTGAAGCTCAGTTAAAATTACCCTTTATTCTTTCAATTTAGTAACAAACACATCTTATCCTATATATTCTAATGTTATTTAAAAAAAACCCTAGCGGCTCCGACTTTCTCGGAGGCGACTAACGGCGACTCGAAGACGAACAGGATTTTCTGAAGATCTTTGCATGGCGGGTAGGAGAAGTTTAAGGTAAATACATGGTACGATGCACCAGTACGGAAGGGAAGAAGATCGGATCAAGGGGAAAGCTCGAAACAGAAGGAGGTCTCAGTTACGAAGTACTTCGTGTCCAATCTTCCGGAGGGTTGTTCTTCAATTGATCTGGGTGCTGTCATGAAGGGATTTGGAACGATCAAGAATATTTACATAGCACGCAAGTATGACAAGCTTGGTAAGCGTTTTGCCTTTGTTTCTTTTGCGAATGTTAGGGATCCAGAGGAACTAGAGACTCGTATGAAGGATGTGTGGATAGGATCGTATAAGCTGTACGTTGTCTTGGCTCGTTTTGTGAATGGGGAGAGGGTGGTTAGAAAGGGAGAGAAACAATGGGTTCCGGTTAACAACACTGAGGAGGGTCAGGAGAATGGGATGGGTACTAACAAGGAAGCAAATCTAGAAGACAGGAGTAACGTGGATGTAGGCAGGGGGGATGGTAGATCGTTTCGAGACACTCTGCTGAATATTGATCCAATTAAGAAAGGTTTGGAGTTTGTTGTTAATGCTACGAAGAAAAGTGATTTGTTATGGGAAGGGTGTGGGGCGGTTGGTAGAGTCTCTGACCTTCAGAAACTTTCGAAGTTGCGGATTTGGTTGGATTTAATGGGTCATGAGAAGGTGGGAATTCGATACTTAGGAGGTTTTTGGGTGGTATTACTGTTCGAGTCGGAGGTTTGCATGGCTAGTTTTGTTACCAGGATGGAAGTGTGGCGAGTGGTTTTTGATAGTCTAGAGAGATGGGAGGGGCAAGTGATAAACACGGGTCGTATAGCTTGGTTGAAGATTGTCGGGGTTCCTCTTGCGTTTTATGACGATAGTTTGTTCAATGAGATTGGTGGAAAATTTGGCACGGTAATTCAAAGTCGGAATGTGATAAAGCGACTGTTGATTTATCGTTTGTCATGATCGGTGTTCACTGTAATACGGGGCCTAGAATTAATGAATTGGTATCGGTTAGATGGAAGGACGAGGTGTATTCGGTATTGGTTGAAGAAGAAGTAACGGAGTGGGTGCCAGATTGCTTACTAGACGAAACTGATATTGGGGAACCGGTCCTTTCTGCCGACAACGGGGTAGAGATGGAAGACCATGAGCAGGCTATTGAGAAGGAGGATGTTGAGGATTGTACTATGAATCAGGTAGAACCGGTAAATGATCTGGAAAAAGTTGCGGAGGAAGTGGCGGTAGTTGAACAAGCGAACAAAGAGCCTGAGGTTACTAATATTGAAGACGAAGCGGATATGTGTAGAGTGAATGTGGAGGTGCCGAGTATTCCTAGTAAGAAGACAAGAGGGTTTCGGAAAAAATCGAGAATGCAAAAATCTCCATCTCCTTCGGGTCAAGATAGGCCGAAAAAGAGAGCTAGGGAAGGGGAGGATCTATTCGATATTGATAGATTTATTTATGCGTTAAACGGGAACGATAAGCATGACGACTCTAATGTTGTGGGTGTACATGGGGATCGATCTAGTCATGAGCCTTGTAGTAACATGTTGGAACAGGAGAACATTGGGAAGGAAGTGAATGAAACTTTGAAGTTAGGTACAGCTCTTGGGGTGGAAGATTTTGAGAGATTTGGTGATTCTGTGGCCAAGGTAATTGGTGACGAAGGGTTACAACAAGTGGACCAATGAATTTGCTCTCTTGGAACATAAGAGGTGTGGGTGCGGATGGTAAAGGGACTTGGTGCAGTAAACTAAAGGCTGAAAATGAGGTAGGGTGTATTATGATTCAAGAAACGCAATTTAGTTCGTTAGATTCGGTTGACATTGGTAGGGTATGGGGTAAAGGGGATGTGGAATTTGAACATGTGGATGCGACAGGTCGTTCAGGGGGTTTAGTTACTTTATGGAATCCTAAATTGTTCACTAAAGATGTGGTGGTAAAAGATAGGAATTTGCTTTTGATTTCTGGTTGGCTGAAAAGTGATGGATCTAGATTGTCTTTGGTGAATGTATACTGTCCTCAAAGAACTCAAGACAAAAGACGGGTTTGGGAGCTTATAAAGTCTTTGAAATCGGATGGGGAGGGTTTATGGATAGTGGCAGGAGATTTTAATAGTGTGAGAGACCGGGTTGAAAGGCGCAATTCTTCTTTTGACGTGTTGGATTCGAATGAATTTAATGATGTTGTGGAGGATGCCAATTTGTATGAGTTTGGGTTGAAAGGTAGAAAGTTTACTTATTTAGCTAACAATAAGCTAAGTAGGATTGATAGAATTTTTGTCGATTGGGAATTGTTTAATAAATGGCCAAACGCTGAGTACCGTGTGCTAGATAGGGAAGGGTCGGACCATTTCCCGTTACTTTTGAAGATTGAATCGAGAAATTTTGGTGCCAAGCCGTTTAAATATTTCAACTCGTGGCTTCAGAGAGATGGGTTTGATGATGTTGTAAAGTCTGCGCTGGAGAACTTTAATGTACGTGGGGATCCAGATGTGGTCTTGATGCAAAAATTCAAAACTTTGCGTGGCAAAATTCTGGTTTGGAAGCAGAAGATTACGAGAGAGGAGTTGTTAGAAGCCGATTGTCTCAATAAGGAAGTGAAAGACTTGGAAATTGCTTTGGAAGGTAGGGACTTATTGGAAGAGGAGGTTTGGGTTTTGGAGGAAGCGAAAAAGAGATTAAAGCAATTAGATTACTTCAAAAACAAAGACCTTAAACAGAAATCTAGAGTGAGATGGGCTAAAGAGGGTGACGAAAACTCGAGTTTTTTTCATGCCTCGATTAATAATAGAAGGGTGGCTAACGCTATTTTGGGGCTTTCAGTTAATGGGGGATGGGTTACGAAGCCACAGGAAATCAAGAAAGAAGTTGTGCGGTTCTTTAGATCGAAATTTGTGGAAGATTTTCCAAGTAGGCCGAAATTGGCTTGCTATGGATTAAAGACGTTAAGTGGTGAACAGGTTTTGGAGATTACACGGTCTTTCACGGAGAAGGAAATCAAAGAAGCGGTATTCCAATGTGGTAACGACAAAGCTCCGGGCCCAGACGGCTTTAATTTTCGGTTTATTAAGAGGTATTGGGATTTATTCGCTTTGGATTTTATGAATATTATGAACTACTTTGCGCGAACAGGTCAGATTAGTCGTGGTGCTTCGTCTTCTTTTATTACCCTGGTGCCTAAAGTTAAAGATCCGGTGCGGCTAGAGGAATATCGTCCGATTAATCTGATTGGGGTGGTTAGTAAGGTTATTTCAAAAGTCTTGGCGAACAGGTTGAAGCCGGTGATGGATAGTATTATTAATGAGACCCAATCAGCGTTTGTGGCGGGGAGGTTTATATTGGATAGTCCGTTATTGATAAGTGAAGTGCTTTCGTGCTCTAAAAAAACCGGAAAAGAGTTATTCTTGTTTAAAATAGACTTTGAAAAAGCCTATGATAACGTAAATTGGGCTTTTTTGATTTCGGTTATGAGACAGATGAGTTTTCCTGAGAGCTGGTGTATGTGGATTGAGGGTATATTGAAGTCGGCCAGATCGTCGGTTTTGGTGAATGGCTCCCCTACGTTTGAATTTAGTTGTGGGAAGGGTATCCGGCAGGGAGATCCGTTATCGCCATTCCTTTTTATTATGGTCATGGAGGCCCTCTCGGGTTTAATTAAAAAAGCGTGTGATGTGGAAGCCTTTCGAGGGATTGAGTGGGATAATGGTCAGCTAAGGGTGTCTCATCTCTTGTATGCTGACAATGCGATGGTTATGGGGGAATGGTCTGATGATAATCTGGTGTGTTTAAGAAGGTTACTGCGTATTTTCCATATGTGTTCAGGATTGAGGATTAACATCCAAAAATCCACATTATATGGAGTAGGTAAAAGTATTGATGAAGTGGGTATGAAGGCGAAGGAACTTGGCTGTCAAGCGGGGGTTTCTCCGTTCTCATACCTGGGTATAAAAATGGGAACTAACATGTCTAGAATTAGTAGCTGGGAGCCGGTGGTTAATGTTTTTAAAAGCCGTTTGTCTCGATGGAAGGCAAAGACGCTCTCAATTGGAGGTAGATTGACTCTTATTAAATCTGTTCTGGTTAGTCTTCCTTCATACTATTTTGCGCTTTTTAAGGCTCCTATTGGGGTGATCAATAAGTTGGAAGGGTTGATGAAAAGGTTTCTATGGGGAGGTAGTATTGATGTCAAAAAGCTTCATTGGGTGGGTTGGGATGTGGTCACTAAACCGGTGAAGCATGGTGGGTTGGGTGTTCGTAAGCTTGTTGATTGTAATAATGCCTTTTTAGTTAAATGGCTATGGAGGTATAGATTAGAAAAAAGCGCCTTGTGGAGAAGAGTGGTGGAGGTTATTCATGGTTCACAAAGAAAGTGGGACGCTTATCCTCATAATTCTAGATTTAGTGGAACATGGTCTAAGATCATTGATAGTAGTCTACGGCTGAAAGTTGGAGACAGAGTTAGCTCCAATTTGATTCGTGCGAAGCTGGGTAACGGGTCGGAGATCTTATTTTGGGTTGACCCTTGGGTGGAGGGGACCCCGTTAAAATGCATGTTCCCGGATTTATTTCGTTTGGAGGTAAACAAATTCTGTAAAGTGGCAGACAGGTTAAGAAGAGGAGAGAATGGAGTTAATGTGGAATGGACGTGGAAGCGACGCCCTAGAACCGCTGTTGAGGTTAATCAGCTTCAAGATTGTCAAAGGTTAGTGGCGAACCAGGTTTTGGGGAATGTGAATGATAGTTGGTTTTGGGACAATGGCTCGCATGAAGGTTTTTCGGTTCAAGAAGTTAAAAAGTTGTTGGATAGTGACCGTTATTCTCAAGAGACCTCGGTTTACAAATGGTGTAAGTGGATCCCCATCAAGTGCAACATCTTCATGTGGAGATTGCTTATGGATAGAATCCCGACAAAGAAAGCTCTTCTTAGGAGGAATGTTGATTGTGGAAACTCTATGTGTATTTTTTGTGATGGGTCGGAGGAGAGTGTAGATCATCTCTTCACAGGGTGTATTCTGGCAAACAGTGTGTGGCTGGGCATTGCGAGTTGGGTGGGTTTACCTCCCATTTTTCTTTTTTCGGTTCATGACATTCTCAAGATTCAAGATGCTTCTCCTTGGCCGGCGATTAAGAAAGAGGCTTTGTACGGTATCCTGGTTATTACTTGCTGGCGGATTTGGAAGGCTAGAAATGAGAAGATTTTCCAAGATGACAAGAGGAATGTGGTTCACATTGTTGCGGATATAAAAGCTTTAGGTTTTATGTGGTTTACTAATAGATGCAAAAAGGGTGTAATGGGGTGGAAGGATTGGCAAAAGTTTAATTTCGATGTAATGTATCTTGTGGGTTGTAGGGTGTCTCCGTCTTGGAGATTGCCCGGTGTGTTTGTGTTTTAATGAAATTAGCCTTTAAAAAAAAAAATATTTATTTATGGACGCTTCTCATATTCACTGTTAGAAAAGTGATCATTTTGTTATAAAGTTTTCTTACGAAAAAAATAAATCATAAATTTTGACAAAGTTAGAAGGGCTCCATAAGGCTTTATGAAAAATATGTTTGTAGGTGGTGAGAGGCTTTATGGGGCTTCATAAAGATTAAAATATTATTATTTGATTGGGTGTTGAAGAAAGAGATGTAAAAATTGTGACACGGGCAAAATACACTGATAAAGTTACATTTTCCTTAATTGTGACACTAGCAAAATACACTGATGAAGTTACATTTTCCTGTATTTTTTGTTTTATTTGTTTTAAAATATTTACTCAATGTTTTTTACATTTTTTTTTGTTTGAAATGCTCAAAACTATATATATTACATGCCCTATTTTTTTTTCCAATAAACTATGTTATATAACCTAGTGTTTTTGAAGGGTTTTCTCAACAGTGGGTTTACAAATCATCTATATATATGATTTAAATCCATTGAGAACCAGGTTGAGTCGTGAGAACCGTGAGAACTCCAACTTAAAATGTGAATTTTAAATTTTTTTACACAGTGATGTATTAAAAAGTACAAGTTATAGATCAGGTTAAGATGCCTAGCGGCATCTTAGTGGTAAGATAAGACTTAGGGACCATAAAGTTCTTGGTTCGCACAAAGAGGGTTTTTTCATAATTATGAGTTTCCTCTTGAATTGGTGACTTGGTGGTGGAATATGATCGCATGACAACATTGGTGGCACGATGATACTCCAGTGTTCCGTGAGTGATTCCAATTTGTTGGCCGTTCAAAAATAAAAGAATTATTTAACCCACTGGCCAATAGTTAAAATTTAGTAGTTGTCCCAAGTAACTCCTGACTCGGTCAATGCAATTTTAGCTTTAGCTAATCAACTTATACAAAACTTTTAGCCTAATTCGAGCTTCAGTTCACTTGTTCGTGGAGCACTCATGTTTGCCAGGCAATTACGGCAACACTTCACAATCGTCGTCTCATTGGCCTTTCTTAACCATTCTGGTTTGAAACAATGTCTAAGATCTCGTGTAAACTAATTTTAATAAATAATAACTGTAATGCAAAACTTAAAACAAATTTGCAACGATACCCATCATAAACTACAATATGTGCTAAAATATGTTTTACCAAAACTTTTGTGGGTTATAAATATGTATCTTGTCCAGTTAGATCTTTTCTGCATCACCAGCGTAAGACATAATCACACCTCTTCCTTTGCACAGCTCTTGTTGAGGACCCCTGCAAACAAGTATCATATGAGTGTGATCTAAATTTACAACACACGCATCTCTAATAATAACGTTAGAGGGAGTCGTTAAATACATAACCAATTTTAAGAAGAAATTATGAGAACCGCATAGACACATGTACTTGTGTGATACATAAAACAGTGGTTATGTGATGGCATAACCGCCTATTTCTCTTTCCAGCCATACGTATTAAAACTGAGTATGTATTGAAGGTCTCCTATGTGTGTGTGTGGGTGTGGGGTGGGGGGGGGTGTTGGGGGGGGGGGGGGGGGGGGGGGATTGTGAGTGTACCTTTGTTTAACTCCCATCATTCCAGTGCCTGTCTGGATTGGTATGCCCATGATAATACATTCACTAACGCCTTGAATCTTCTCTACTCGACCATTCACAGAAGCATTAAAAAGATGATCTTGTGTTTTCTCAAATGAAGCCAACATCAACACGCTTTCTTTCATTTTTTGAATTCCAAATCTCGTGATCCCCAAAATTTCGCCCTGTTTTATAACATTTAATCAAAATTCCAAAAAATAGTAACTTAGAATAATAACTAACTGGATTATTTCAGCAACAAGATCATTATAACATAAAAATATTATTAGAGGCAAAATGAACGGGTCAGGTTGCTTGGGTAATGGGTCAAACATGTAATTTTTTGTGCGCACATTGAGTCAGGTTGACGCTATTAGCTTTATTTTTCACAAATCTTTAATATGTCCAATATGATTAAAAAAGTTTATTAATTTTAATTAAAATCTAATTTCACAATAAACATAAACAGGCTTGATCGAACCAGGTATCTTTTTTGTACGATTTGAAACGATTTCCTTTTTTATGCAAATCTTCTAAAGTTGTAATAAAACATCTTTAGTGTAATACATAACCACATAAATGAATTTTTTTCAACTATAATTTAACTTTTTGAATAAAGTTTATGCACAAAGTTGTATGCATTAAAATACATTTTTAGGGACTTCGAACCGTTTCCCATTTAGTGAGTTTATAAATCTAGTTCAAGATTGTTACCCGTTAGACCTACTAGAGATAAAAACATAAGCCAAACTAACCCATTTTTAAGTAAATGGGTCAAAAATGCCACATATTGACCCTACCGTTACTAGCTTCCGGTGTACATATAACTTGCATTTCCCATCCTTATTATTCCCAAAATTATTAGTATCTAATAATAGAAAGGGGTATTAGAGGAATGTACCTTATATGTCATGACATCAGCTAAAAGCATCATATGTCTAATATCAATACTCATTCCATGACTTTCCATGGTATATTGGATCTCTTTAATAATTGACCTTCTTGCAGCTTCAATCCCAAGCACACTTTGTACTTCCAGAATATGATTACTTGTAGTTTCATGTCCATTAATTCCTTCCATGCCCATGACGGCTTGGAGGCCCGTTCTGAACGTAACACAGATTTCCATAACGTTAAAATACCATCAAAAGTAGTACCAATAGATTTCAATTGTCACAAAAGTAAATTCAATTTAATAAACAAATAATAAAAAGACTTAACATAAAGTGAAATGGGTCAAATGGGTTGAACAGTTCAAATGTGTTACAACTTACAACCTCCAAAATTGTTTATTTAAAATACGGATTATTATTATTATTATTGTACCAATATTTAGCAAGTCGCTTTATTCAAAGATAAAAAAAATTAATGGATCAAAAAATAGCAGTGCCTGACCATCAGTTAAACTATCTAAATACTCCTCATACTAGTGACTAGTGGCAGTATAGAGGTGTCTTGTAAACCAAAATAAACATTTTTTTAATTTTGTAAATCAATTAAATACTCACCCTTCTACAAGCAAGTTAAACTTGTCCTGCTCCTTCTTTTTGTTTATCACAGCCCGTTCAATAGTATCAATGCCCTGCCAACAAAAGAATATATGTTATTATAAAACCGTTTATGTAGGTCCAACTGTGGATGGGAATTCAAGTCATCCAATCAAATCAAAGACTAACAGGTCACACATGGGTCGGTTCGAGTTGTGTTGCTGACCGAAAACACTTTTTGTCCAATATTTATAGCATAATTATTGTATCACATATGATTACAAAACTGTATTATTTCAGTAAGAATATAATTTTTAGTAATATGCTTAATGAGAAGTGATTTATCAAAAAATCACTTCAGGCGACTTTCGATTCCTTTCACCTATAAAAAAAATCATAATCCGAATCAACCTGTTAATAAGTGAGTCGAAATTTCTATCTCTATAACTAGCCATAGTGTTTGTAAGGTTACTTTCAATGTTGTCTTACATTCACAACAATTGTTGCAAGCCTATTTTGGAGCCAATGAAGATCAAAGTAAAGTTTATTCCTGTCAGATGAAGGAGTAATTTCAAGTTTCCTAGCATCCAAAACCTTGATATGCTGCATATAAACAAATCACAGTAAATCAGTAATTATATAAAATTAAAAGCTACTTAGACAATCTAAAAAAATATACAGGAATCTTACATGTTCTTTGAGTTTGATTCTAGGAGTCTTTAGTATCGATTCCCTTACAGTATACGCATCGATAGAGAGTTGTAGGGCTTGAATTGTGGATATGTCAAGACTAATAACAATAGAAGCAGATCTTATTCCCAGTACAAGCTTTATACTCTTTGCAACCTATATTAAATAACAGTAAATCTAAGTCAACATTTCAAAAGATATCTGTTACGACATTTAATATGATGGGCACACGTGATAACCATTGCACCAACGCAAGATTGAAGTACTGTAGGTGGCAAGATGGGCGAGTCAGGTTGGGTAGCGCGTTGTTTTGTAAGGTTCAAAACGGGCCACAAATGAGGTCGGGCAAACCCGCAAACACACTTTTTGTCCAAAGATTTTATAATAATCAATTTGTTGCATATTATTAGAAATCAATATTTTCACAAAATCAATCTAATGCTTTGAAAAAAAATTAAAAGGTTGCATGCATTAAAATAGACTTTAGCCAACTGCCTCTGTATAGTCAAAAGTGCCACATCTACGAGCACTGCCAAAACAATACAAAACTGGAAACTAGCCTTACATTATGTAAAACATGAAGAAATTAAACAGTTTCTAACCTGACCCAAAAGAGTTCTCTCCATTTGACCTTTGACCAGCTTAGCAAATGATATATTATCATTGGATCTAAGTTTTGCAGTAATGACAGGCGTGCTGATTTTCTTAGTTGCGTTTAATATTTCCTTGATACGAGGAACCCCAAGAGTAACATCTGTCAAAAGAGTTAAGTAGTACACAACTCTATACACAAGTAAGAATAAAAGTACGTACCACGGATAGACAAAATATGATTTAATAAAAAAAAAAGAAAGGATACTCATGCTTGCAACTCCAGCAAAATGGAAGGTTTTTAATGTCATTTGTGTCCCTGGTTCTCCAATACTTTGAGCACCAATTGCACCGATATTTGTTCCAGCTTCAATCTTTTTTTGATGGTAACGTGAAGTACATGTATTTAAGAATACCTATATTTTATGAAGGTTTTAACACGGAAAACAAAAAAATTATAATTAGATTGTAGAACGAAATGAAAATTATAGGTCACCAAAATACTAGATAATTCCAACATTCATAAAAATTAGAATAACAAATATACGTTTCAAGGGGACAGGTGTAATGTATGAATGTGTGTTGGATGGATATTCTGGTTCGGAAATTCTAAAAGGCTTATACTAGTAGTGTTTTTATATAACTGATTCTACAAAATCAACTAGAAAAAAGGATTATTTATACTTCCTACGTTTAAATAAATATAAAATAAACACATGCTTCAGATACAATTGCATCTCTAAAGTAGATAAAATTTTCAGTGATTTTAGTTTTCTTTTGATTTCTATCTAAACCCTTCTTGTCATCTCCACCAAAAGATAACATATATAGTGGTCCTTCTGAGTAATTGCTTTACACCACAATGAAGTGTGGTTGTACTTGTAAAACGAGAGCAACTTTTTTTAATTTTCATATGGATGCATGATCTTTTAATCTATGCTTCTTCCTATGATGTAGAAAGAAACTATAGTATGCAATGTTCCTGTATTGCAGTTACTGCAGCCAGTTTATTTTTCATATCCTCATTAATCATCAAAAACACACAAACCATGTAACGGACACAATAGTTGCAAAGCAAATTATAGCATTAAATGAAAAGAGGGTCATTGTTGTTACCTCTACTTTGATATACAGAAAATGTAGTCAAGTAGTCCATATAATTATAAATAAAAAAGCCAATAGATCTAAATTTGCACCAAATATGATAAATAAGTAAACAACTTATATACCTGAAGCTGCTGAGAAGTGATGCCACATATGCTTTGGGCAACATTTTCTATAATTTCAGATTGTTCATCGTTTAGTTGTCTCTCATGCGGTTGAAGTGCCATTTTAGTGGATTGTAATGTTGCGGCATATTTTTCAATAAATTGTCTCAATTTAATCCTAAAGTCCTCAGAGCAACCCCCTTCTGGAGTCATATCATGCATTGAAAGATGTTCCTCAAGTAATTCACGAATCTCTGAAGAAGATATGCTTTTATGTTGCCCAGCAGGACATGTAGCCTGTCATTAAACCATATTAGTACAGATGGCAAGACGAGACAGTTATACAGGTGGGCAACAGGTCAAAGGTTTGTCAAAACTGCTCGTGTCAGGCTGGCACACTAACATTATGTTTGTCTTCGTTTTTACTTTATACATAGTTTTGAGATGGGTCAGAATGGACTTTTCAATTGCATGATTTCATTCATTAACTTATAGAACATAACGAATGAGGGCTTTTTGTAGGTGATTTTGAAACAGCAGAGTCCAGGGGGCTTTTCATTAAGTTTCATAAGTTGACACAAAACAATGCAAATATAAAGCGCAAGACTTATGTGTGAATTTAGTTAAAGTCGAAAAGGTTATTTTAGACATTACAAATTAGCCCTTGCAATAAATACGATTATAAAATCAGTTATTACATTAATGACCCAATTGGTTCCAGGCTAGGTGGTGTTATAATGTTTCAGCACACCCCCCCCCCCCCCCAAAAAAAAAAAACGACTAATGATCCAACTATTTTTGATAAATGAATTTAGAATTAAACTAACAACCCACTTTAAACATAAATTGATTGGAATTGACACTAGTTATTATATAGGAATTAGCTATAGCAAATAGAGTTGATAAGATCAAAGTGAAATTAGGGTCAAACCTTGACTTTCATCAATAACCGGTCAAAATTGAGAGGAAATCCAGCCTTTCCTTCCATCTGAGCAGGGTCCCGCCCATCGCCACCATATGTAAATTGAACAATGCATGCACTAGAATCCCTTACTGTGTTGTCATAGTAAACAGACAAGTCTTCCAATCCCTTCATCAGCCTCCGGGACATATAACCAGTTTCAGCTGTCTTAACCTGTCATGATAGTAGCAAATCAATCATTAACGGGCGAGGCCGGGTCAGTGGGAAACATGCACAAACAGTTTAGGGTCAGAACAGGCAACTCTTTCAATGGGTCGAAACACATCGGGTTAGACCAATTTTCTTGAATTTTATAATTAGCTTATGTATTATAAATGAATACAAAAGCTAATTTTTGACCTGAATTTACTCGTTTACTGAAAATCCAATAATTGCACCAACATTGATGCACATTAAAAATAACTTACATATGATATCATCAAGTAATATAAAATGCACAAAACGAGCATTATTTTATCCTCAGTTTCCAAATTGTACAGCTTCTGAATGATTATTAATTATTTAAAGCTTAGAAGCTTACTGCTGTATCCACAAGCCCTTCTCGTCCTCCCATCGTGTGGAAGAAAAACTCAGTAGCAGTCAAACCACTATAAAAAGAATTTGCCACAAACCCTTTAGCCTGCGTTGGGGGAAAAAAAGAAAAAGAGAATAATTAAGTAAAAGTTACAAACTATTCATCTAAACCATAGCTAATTAAAAATTAGAATGAACCCTTCAGTAGGACTACGAGAGCAAAAACATACAGCAGGGGTTTTTGAGTCTCTGGGGAAATGTGGAAGACTCCGATCAATAAATCCATTGGGGGCACGCTGACCTCCAACTGATTGTTGACCAACACATGCAATCATTTGACTAATGTTGATGGGAGATCCTTTGGAACCACACTGAGACATAATTAAGGGGCTGTTCCTCCAATGCAATTTCTCCATACAAACCTATAAAGAATTGATAACTTTCATTACTTAAAAATTATTAAAAACTTAAGAAGGAAACATTACAAAATGGAAAACATGAAATATAATTCCATCTCCTCTTTGAAATTTTTGCATATACAGATGCATATTATTTACAATCCAAATTGTTGCTTATACAATTATTATATATTTCTGTTTTTCTTCACCTTATACATTAGATATTATCGTTTACTTTCAAATACTCAGTGAATATTTGAAGCAGACAATTAACAGAAAAGATTTAAACATTAGCACTTGATTAGAAAAAAAAATGGTGCTTTACCTTTCCAGTCTCATCCCTAATTTTATTTAGGACACCTGTTATCTCAGCCTCAAGGGTCTGAGCAGGATTACAACCAGGTTGCAACTTGAGCTTTCCTTTATTGAAATCAAGTATGAAATTATCACATTTTTTATTGCCCTCGGAAATGATTTTAATTGTGCTGTCACTCAAATTATTGTCAGGTTGAACATCAGCAATTCCAATTGAGAATCCATGATCTCCTATCCACCGTGCACTGCATCAAAAATATCATTAAATCGCAAATCTTTACTTCAATTAGTGATATATATATATATATATATATATATATATATATATATATATATATATATATCTACTATAATATATAAATAAAAGCATATGTGGGACACTTGGCATGTTCTGAGGGATTCTTAGGTTTTTTTCCCGCTCATTTGTTTCTTCTCTTGTACGCTACTTTCTTTCCCTGTTTTTCTCACAAACCCTAACAAAAAGATATTATCATTTCTACATATGCTACTTCCTTTTCACTTTTTCTCATGTGATTGAATTTGAGTTTCCGAAGACACTAACCGTCCTCCTTGATGTAGTCATTCTGGTGAGTTCATCTTGATATCAATTTTGGATTCTTTGTTTGCAACAATTTAAGGGCTTTAATTTTGCAATCTTACATGTCTCTGTGTACATCCTCTTTGATGTTTGTGTTCAATTAGGGTTTTGTTATCCCTTTTCTGACCAGTGGCGCAAACAAGGTGAGTTACTTCTTTTGATGTTTGTGTTAGTGTTTATTTGAATGTTTTTGTTTAAGGTTCTATTA
Source organism: Ambrosia x helenae (assembly GCA_030844895.1). Lineage (NCBI taxonomy): Eukaryota > Viridiplantae > Streptophyta > Magnoliopsida > Asterales > Asteraceae > Ambrosia > Ambrosia x helenae. The sequence goes on along the minus strand of JAUTDX010001432.1, from coordinate 63,506 downwards.
CGATCTTTATTTCTAAATTTCTTTGTTTACTAACTATTCAGTATTCACACACGTTCCTGACATGTTTAATCCATAATTTATGATTAGGGTTTGGAAGTTTTATGTTTTTAGTATTCTTGCTATGAAATCTAATAATCAGGACATCATTTTATAGAAGAGTCAACCTGATTAAGCTTCGATTTAGTTTGAAATCAATTTGAATTATCATTACTTCATACTGTCGCCTTCCTTTGAAGATCCTCCGGTCAGGTTCGGTTCTTGTGATTTGTATTTCATATTGTCTATACCTCTAACCATTAACAATAAATTGTTCTTGTGATTTACATAGCATTTCAGATTGTTTATCCTTAGGTTAATTGCTGTTTAGGGGTTATGCTTGATGAAATCTATCAAAACTATTGTAAAATTAATTTTTTCTGAGTTTTTTGGTTACCATCGTTCCTAATTACTAACTAATTAAAAGCTATAAAACATAATTGCTAATGTTTAATTAATTGTTTTTATTTTCATTCTTTTATAATTCAAATGAAACATGAATTAATTGAATGTTATCAAAACTGATGTTTTTGGTTTCGGGAATTTGTTGTTGGAACTGATAACAAGAATGAGAGCTTTCGAGTTTGGGAAAGCGGTTAATCAGAAAGGCATGATGCTTGAATGGGTAAGCTTCTTTTTATTACCGAATTGTATCATAAACAAGATAAGATAATAGGCCAAACGTTATGCAACAGAATGTAATATTAGTAACACCAGCAAATATCTAAGTCTTCAACATGAAAAGTGTTAATAACACTCTTCGTTTTGTTTACAGACTTAGAAAGATAGAAGAGACTAAAGAGGCATATCGGCACTTAGACCTACAGAGTTGCACCAACAGTCGAGATACGCGTTATACACGAGTGGATTCCAACTTTTATGGAAAACAGAACCGATTACCTACTGGTCAACAAAAAGGTATGTCTAAATTCTAACCCCTCCTCACCCTCCTCGCTCGGCGCAGGAGGCGCAATCATTTGGAAAACATGTCTAGAGAACAATCGTATTAAAAAGTTGAAACATATGTGATTAAGCGGTAAGCTGGAAACTAGAGGTTGCCAATGAGTGGAGTGGAGTGGGTCAGGTCAGGGCTGCTAACATGACTCCACATTTACAATGACATGTAGCAGTGATATGCAGACATGCAGCTACATGGCTTCTCATCACAAACAATGGTGGACAGCTTAGCATTTTTTTGTGTGGAACGAAAACCCATGAAAGTAAAAGCCTTGTGATTATAAATTCTTTTTTTTTGTAACAAAAACTCTGAGTAGATGCAGCAGCAACAACAGATGCAACAACAACAACAGAGGCAGATACTACGGATGTGTTCTTTTTGGTCTAGAAGATAAATTTGGTGGCTTTATCATTACCACTAAAGATAACTTTGCATGGTGAAATTTTTTGTCATGTGTTTTTGATATATTTAGTGGCTTTATAATTACCAACTGCTTAATATTAAGACTTGAGTTGTTACAATTGCAGGCAAGTAGTGGGAGATTATCAATTGGTATGACACCTAAAACTCTAAGGCTTCCAAAACAGGGTGAGATGCTTTTGTCTATTCATGGTTTACCGGTTGGTGTTTACAAGGAAAACAACATGGAAGCAATACACGGTAAGTCAGTAATATATTATTCTAAAAAATTCATTTTTGAGAGTACACTTTCAGCTTACTAAATATGCTGGATTGTTTCATACTGAAAGTCGCAACTCGAACCATCTACTTATCTATCTTTTGATTTGGATTATGTTTTATACCTACTTAAATGGAAAAAAAACAAAAAGAAAAAACTTGGCAAATAAGGAAACGGGTCAAAAGTCACCCAAAATGTATGTTGATGAATAAATTTCCTAAATCGTTTTAGCCGAATAAAATCATAATTGGACTGCTTTTGAAGTGAACATCATTTGCTTAAATTTGTTTTGTTTGATGATTTCATTTGCAGAGGAAGAGGAAGAATGAGCTGTTGACTGCAAAATAGTGTGTTCCATGAATTGGCAATACCTAATGTACTTTTCATGTATTGGATAAAAGTCATTAAATATTATGACATATATCTATTTATAAGTTGTTATGTTTATGTGTGTGTTGCTTAGCCATGTGTCGTATTATTCAGGTCAGTGCATTATAATTACAATACTATTAGTTTCAGTATTGATTTTTCGGTTGGATCTGAAATGAAACTATTATTCTCAGAAAAGGAATTGCAGTGGATAGGAAGGTCTGTTTAGTAAAGTCTGTTTCAGAGCAGTCTATATCATTTTTTAAGACAATTAATGTCAATTATAGTGAACTTAAACAAACTATACTAAGGTCTGTTTATTAAACATCAAATCAAGAAGTTAATCATCTGTTGTAAGGAAAGTCTGTTTACTAAGGTCTGTTTCAGAGCATTGAATATGTCAATAATCAATTAACACCGTAAGTTAGTTTCTGTATATAATAAGTTATATTCATTATGTATAATAATGTAGGTAATCCCGTGCATAGCACGGGTACTAACCTAGTATATATATATATATATATATATATATATATATATATATATATATATATAGCGCTTAGAAATAAAATTTCAAAGTGTTCTTATCATGCCCATTGGCCAATTAGGAATTAGACCGTTATAAGAAATACTGATAGAAAAAATAAGAGACGTAAATTTCGACCGTTTATTTATAAGTGAGCCAACTCAGGTAGTGTTAAATTTCAAGCGGGCTAAAGGAGCCATGTTAAAATAGAATCTTAAACAATAATATGTCGAATGGTCCAAACGAGATGGAAGCCACCCAAAGTGCATATCTAATGCATGCAACAACCTAAATAGCTTTAATAAAAAAGGGCAGATTATTAGTGTAATAATACACTTAAAGAAAACACTACTCGATTTGACCCGTGAGTCTGTACATGGTCACAAGATGCTAAAAATGTACCTTAGTTTTGCTAATCGGTTCATACAGACAGCAGCAGCATGTGTATTGTAATCCCTTAGAAGAATCGAGTAAAGTCCATCCTTGTTTCCATTCCCTGTAGATTTTAGAAAAACATTTTAAACAATGAACCATCATTGTTTCAGGTCAGCCCAATCCAATCCATAAAACATCACTGTCTTAACCAGTTACGCAAGTTTACCAACTCTGCTATACATGCATAGAAAATAACTAAAATGCCAGAAAGAAAGACCTAGTCTGCATTATATCATGATCCCAGTCATCTACAGCCAAACAAAAATATTATTTTTTCCAGGCAGGCCAGAGAAAAGAATTATATGCAATTAGAAGGTTGGAAGAGAGATACACATATAGATAAAAGTCATGCTTCAGGTGAAGTGCTCACACATATAGATAATAAAAAAATGATATCAAATCTTAAATCCAAATATACAAAATGGTCAGCAACTTTTCAGCAGAGAGCTAGCATCCTATGAAGTATTGGAGTTGTTATTCCATTCATTTAGCAAAAGTATTAAGTTATTAACTACTCAATTAACTTATAGCTAGTCGCATCATTGCATGAATCTATTGTGGCTAACAAAAGAATCAAAGGAACCGTATAGTAGTTTTTAACTGCCCTTATATATATTCTAATTAATGAAACATATCAAAACAAGAATCGAACTTCATGCAGATAATATGTGTACGAAGTAGAATAAAACAAAACTAAAAAAGAAAATGATTCAAGTGGGCAAAACAATCACCTTAGAGCTTAGATTGTAAATGAAATAGCATTATTTGTAAATTGTAATCATACTTGACCCTCTTATTGTTAAAAAATATCAGCACAGAATGACAGAGAATGTTTCAGGTCAATCCAACCCAACTTGCTTCAACGACTTAACGTTAATAAAAATAAAGCACCAATTTTGACCCATTAAATTATTCAAAGAGACAGAAAACAGACCTAAAGTAACCTTTCCAAGCTGGCCACTTAAAAGTTCGCTGTTGTGAATGTAGACATATCCATCATTAGGACACATTGTCTCATAAGGCTTGACCCCTTTTCCACTCGGTTTGGTGTAACTCTTTTCAGTAACAGTCAGATTTAAATAAACTTTCATATCTGCATGTGGTCGCAACAATACACTAAATAATTGCTTACCAGTCCAAAGCTCTATTGGCTGCAAAATAAACAGTAGAATACACCTATATTAAACACAACTGTGCATATATGCACATAGTAGCATTTAAAATCCAAAATCAATATTTCAATGTCACTTTAATGAAAATTGAAATGGAGATGATAAGATTTAAGAATATATGTGCAATTTCTCTTATCTTTCCTTGAGTATAGCAGGAGTTGGCAAATCGAGCATATCCATTGCATCACCCATATAACAACACATATGTGAAAATGAAGACCGATCATAAAATGTATCTTTTCTTGTTATAAGAAATGAAGATGTCAAAAAATCTTGAGTGGGTGCAACCAATATCTCCCCATTTTTCGGTGTGCATAAATTGTTTTGAACCTGCATAATTAAGAAATATAATTTAAGTGGCAATAAGGGTAATAAACTAATAACAATAATATGTCATACCACATTATGTATTGAGATTATTCATAGTGATAAAGTTGTGACCCTATTTTACTCCTTCAATTGCAATCTTTTTAAAAACTACACAGTTTCATGGGTAACTTAATTCGTTAATTGATATTTATTTAAGTTTGAGTCTTAACTGCTTGTTTAGGCATATTTGATATATTTTGAACTTACATTGGAAAATATAAGAATTTGGATTTTATGAAGATTAAATATTAATATACTATATTATGAAATGTAGAGGGACAAATATGTAAGTCAAGTGTTCTGTACAGATGATTACCCCCATTAGCATTAAAGCCTCTGTTCGGGCCTCCTCAGTTTGTGGAACATGCATATTCATCTCATCACCATCAAAATCAGCATTGTATGGATTACAAACAGATTCATTAAATCTTAAAGTCCTCCAAGGCATAATTCTTGCCTGCATACACCAGATAATAGAATTTATCAAATAAAAACACTAATAAAACTTAAAACTTTTATCAAATATCAAAGTTCCATCAAACTCACCCTGTGACTCATGATTGACATACGATGCAAACTGGGTTGTCTATTGAAAAGGACAACATCGCCATCTATTAAGTGACGGTCAACTATGTCACCAAATTTCATCTCATCAGCCAAACGCTTTCTAGCTTTAATACTCAACGACCTGTGACATTATACTGTATTAAATCATAGGCCAATTTAGTAGTGCTTTATCTCAGAGCACTTGAGCATCAACAATACTTACACCATGGTACCATCCGGCTTTAAAATATGCTTCGCACCAGGGTATTTAGAAGCACCATTACACACTGCCTGCCTCAGTCTCTCTATATTGTGATGTGAAACACGCTCAGGGTATGTCAAAATCTTAGCCATTAAGATAGGAATCGCTACCTGGACCGATAATCACATAATAAGAAATCAAGTCTCATAAAAGCATTCAATATCACAAGTCACTAGAGCTGTATGTCCACCCTAGAGGTGGCGTTGTGGCACATCGACTAACATCTTAAAACGGGTATTTTGGTATGCGTGTGAAAACGGTTCAAGCCAACATGCAAAACCCTTATTCTGTTTTTGTTATTTTGTAAAGAAACTATCTAATAAATAATATTAAAATAAGCATATCATAAAATGACTATATAGCTTCTATTAGATAAAACAATATAGGATGTCATAAGCATTTGAATATATGTTAAATGACTTTTGACTAATTGGCTAGTTTTTTCATGTATTACATGTTTGACCCAATTTCATATAAATGGATGACATGACAAAACAGGTTTGGATCAAACAGCCAACTTAATATGCTGCTCAAGCAGGTTAGATCAGGTCGTCGAGCCAACATTTTATTGTCCAATATCTATATTTTTCAAAAATACTTGATCTACTAAATATTATTATTATTAAAATAATAATACATGAGCAAAAATAAAATTTCTTGTAGTAAGCACATATTAAATGACTTTTGACCTATTTACCTCTTTGACGGTCTGTTCCATATTTAGCAACTTTGTTTTATAATATACCCACTTGACCTATTATCAAACCAACGCAACCACCCGAATTGACCCATTTTCATATAAACGGGTGAAATTTCAGTACCTCTGTAATCTTTAGATTAGGATCGGGAGAAATAACAGTTCTTCCAGTATACTCAACCCGCTTCCCACACAAATTCCCACGAAAACGTCCTTGTTTTCCTTTGAGACGTTGAACAAAACCAGATAATGGTTTTTGGCCTTCAATTTTATGAGCTGGAGGTACACGAACATCACTATTTATATATAATGCAACCTTAGACTGCAATTCATCCCACAAACTCTACAAAATCGTCATCAAAAAATATAGCCGAATCAATATAAGGGGCATTTCGTTTGAGGGTAAGAAAATGGTATTGACACCCATAATTCCGTAAAACACAGAATCCCCCATACCCATTCCCATTTGCATTCCATCCTGCTATGAAAGTTGAAACCCATACCCATCCTAGTCCTGAATGTAAACCAAATATGGCCTAAACAGAACATATAAAGGAAGAGATTCAAGGTTGACGATACAGAAGATCGACTAAAGTATGTGTTTATAGAACAATGGCTAGGAAGTTTTTGGTTGAATAAAAAATTATAGAACTAGAACGAAACTGAGAACAACCATACCAGAGATTTGTTAGAAGCACTTGCTTGTGACAACACCTCACGAACTGCAGCATTTGATTGTATAATTAGACGCAATATCGCGGTAATGTCATTCTCGTTGCTGCAAAGTGTGATATATAATGTAAGCAAACAAGATGCCAACTGAACAATTGAAAGACATTTAAGTTGTTGTTTGTGAGATTTAAAAATCAAGTGCTTAAAAATCTTAATCCAAGTTTTGGTGTTTCATCATTGATTGTGTGGGTTTCATTTGTTTTCTACCGAGAGAAATAAAAATATAGTTGATGCAAGAAGATATGAAATGAGACCTACAAAATGGAGGAATAAGAACTAGGGAACACAAAAATTACAACAAAAAAAGAACCATGGCCTACAAACATTACCCTGTTATAGCACTTACTCCAATAACAATACAGGAAAACTCTACTCCTAGTGCTCCTTTCATATTTTTCTTTCTAGATTCATTCCTACGCGTCAAACCAGTTTGACCCAGACTGTTTTTTTTTTTTTTTTGTAGAAAAATGTTGACCAGAACCTGATTTTTAAAGTAATAAGCTAAGAAAAATGAACTTTAGAAGTGGAAAGCTCAATGCCTCAATTATTTATTACAAACACAAACATCAAAGTATAAAAATCCTTAGATCAGTATAAGAAATCATGTCATTGTAATAAACTTTAGTTTCTTGTAAATATTTCTCTATAAATCAAACTTTAGACCTTATGCTTCATATAGCAAGATATAATGCCTAAGCACTAGAAAGAATAAATTCTATTCAACTTGATATGTTAATAGAACGGTCACATACTCATATTATTTGAAACAAGAACCAAATTAAATTTGATTTAAATAAACTGAAGTGTCTTGGGATCCAAGAAGGCAAAACTTGTTTGGTCAATTTGGCTTATATGTATATGTAGGTTTCAAAATTATGCATCAGCGATAAGCACGGTAACTGAAACTTTTAAGGTATTCAATTTTTAGTAAATAGTTGTTCTTTTACTACATTATCCATTTGCAATAATACATGGAAAGAAAATTGGAATTGAAGTTTACCTTGTTCCTGTCCCGTCAATTCTGACTGAAGGGCGAATAGGTATTGGAGGAACCAGTATAACTGATAAAATGAATTTCTCGGGTCTATCATCAAGGTAAAGCAGATCACAATCCTGTATACAAAGAAAGATTCAGAATAAGTAATGATCCATTCCATATGTATAAACCAAAACTGTAACATATCGCAAATTATTTAATACAGGATATACTTGGTATTTCAAGTGTTGAATCCACAAAGAAACAAGCATCATGGATACAGTAAATTGAAATGAATTCATAGTTCATGAAAATATGTTAATTGTACATTCTCTGTGTATGCGTTTGATATTATATATGCATGTATATAAAGTATTTACAGCATATGCTAATACAAATTTTATAAGTCACTATGTGGGTTGTGATATTATGCTATGTTATGTTACATGAACCTCATATCACATACTAACTAATACATTCAACTATATAAATATTACTCAGATATATGTATATTTTGGATTGCTACAAAATTTGTAAGATTAAACACTAGTTAGGCTAAGCTGAATTCAATAGTTAATTGCAGTAGTAATGCATAAAGTCAACCCTGAAACGAAGTGAAGTCAACTATACCTCATCAAGCATGTTCTTAAAAAGTTTAAGAACTTTATCAGGGTTCAACATAGAAAATAAATTGGTGGGTGACTTCATCTCCTTCATGTTAGAAATAGCATCACTTGATTCCTTTAAGGTATCATCTTGAATTTTGCTACGATCATGTATGACTCCCACTGCTCCAATAACTTTTTTCACTTTACCTGTAATTTTTCATAATAAACAATCATGAAACAAAAAAAAAATGTATTAATTTTCTACTTGATGCAAACAAGAAATAGAAAACTAGAAAGGGTAAGTTTCAAACCGTTTATGTAACCACATCTGGAGCATGTCCCAGCCATTGTATTGCACCTTTTAACTACATTTTTAAAAAGCTCACCCTTCCTTAAATAATCCTTTTGGTTTCTCATCTTCTTTAGATAGTTTACACGTTCTTCCTCGGACAACAATATACGGGAACAAAACTGGAAACGAAAAGCAAATATTATAAAAAAAAACGAAGTAAACTATAGAAACTACAATTTTAGAATTGAAGCAATGACTTCAAAATATAACTCAAATATGAAATCTGCAATACCTTACATATGCACTTCAAAATGTTGACAATATGAGATATATATCCAACATTAAAAACTGGCAGCGCAAGTTTCAAGTAACCAAAGTGACCAGGGCAATCTTGGAATGTACCATGACATGTCTCACATGTGCCAAGCTTGTTTGGAGGACCCTGAAATACCAAAAGACATGTCTTTCAGAGCTTTATTGACAAAAGGTTAATTTCAAAAGAAGAAGAAATTAGTTAATGCATTAAAGGAAGCAAGCCAGATAAGATGTAGCATAAGAGATGTAAGTGATCAAGTCATCTAGCCATTGTACAAAAGAACATTTTTCTTTATGTCTAGCAAATAGATGTTGTAATAGTAATGTTTCTTATATCCATCCTTATGACCACTAAGGGGTGTTTTGGATAAGCTACTTGAAAACTGATTAAAAAAAATAATACAAACTAATGAGTTTGGAAAACAACAAAAAATAACATTTCTGTCTGCTGCAAATCACCGAACCACTCCGGACAGTCTGATTTGATTTTATTTGTCTTTTTTCTAGTTAGTGCTTCAACCTAAATAAATTTAGGTAGAAACAGTCGGAATGTGGACATCCCCACGCAATATAGGGGTGTCAATCGTCTCACATTGGCAATTTAAAGGATTTTGGGTTGACGAATAGACAGGTTTAATAGTTGAATCAAACCACAACCCATTCATGTCAAACACATCACCCCTGACTCTTGACAGTTGACACTTAAAATTGTGTCTTGTTCTTGTCTTATTTCAGATCAGCCTGTTTAATCTTTAATGTTTTATTCATTTGCGAATATAAGTAACACATGATGACCTAATAGAGTTGGTGAGGTCCTTTTATGGAAAATAAATTATAAATAAAACAAAAGATAAATTACTATTTAACTTATCAGAGTTTAAATATTAAAACCATTTAAACAACCCTTTTAAAATCCAAATAGCAATTTTGAGTCAATAAGTCAACTCAATTATTGATCTCATCATGTTCAAATTAATCTATTTAAAAACTGCTTATGCTAAGGCTGGATGGTGTGAAATAAAGTCTCAATGTGCCACGTAGGCAATGGGGTATGAATGTACCCTCTTTTAGCTAAGGTTAAAAAAAGAAAGAAATCTAATTGCCTCATTCAAGGTGGTCCCACACATAACATGCTTAAAGCTCGCCTATCAAACAACGAAGGCAACAATGGCGCCACCTTTACAATAAGCGGGGTGGTGTTAAGGGGCTTTATTGGCTAAGGTGGCAGACGCTAATCAACCTAAAACATAATTACTTCCGTGTTATGTTTTGGTTCGCGTCACCAACATGCCACCTGTCACAATCACACATCTCCTCTAGAAGCACTGCCAGAGCTTGAACTTTTAGATGGTGGGACCAAAAGTCACGAGACACAATTTTTTTTTCAAATCAGTGGTGGTCAGACTCGGTATATACAAAACTTTCGAACGAAAACGAGAAAATTCATATTATTTTAGCCAAAAATCGGTAGGGGTCGGGATACCTCCCTGCCTAACATAAGCTTAGCCACCGAAAGTAACTAACTTTCAAATTAGATTATATTATATTAATCAACAAGACATCAATCCCGATAATAATAATAAATAATAATAAATAATAATAATAATAATAATAATAATAAAAAGAAATTACCATGCGCGTATCCAAGACGCCATTAAGAGCAGTGCCTTTAACATCTTCACCTCCATAACACTTGGAACTGTAAACTTCAACTTCCGCCATATTAAGCACATCCGCATCAGAAAACATCGAGAATTTAATACTCTCACTGTAACCAAACCAAACATATATTAACCAATACAACAAAATAATAATAATAATAATAATAATAATAAGTAAAAAGTTAAAAATTGTAGGAAAAAGTGTCACATTCGTCGGGGGCCAACATCTTCAACGTAAGGTTGTTTGGTAAAGGGAATGGAGGTGTCTTGTAATATGTTTATGGCTTTGTTCATCGTATCAGAGTAGAATAGAATTATGGCGTACGTTGGAGAATAATAAGGGTTTAGGGTTTTTATTAAAAAAAAAAAAGTGAACAAGTAATGAAATTGAGATGAGCGATCAACGCGGGTGCATATTTATTATGGGGCCGGTTTATTGTGTTCGTAAGATCGGGTGTGGGCTCCAACTAAGGTTTACGGTCGGGTTAATGTAGTCGTTGAGATTGCCCGCCACAACGGCTCCAAAAAAAAAGTAACTTTACCTTAACACTTGAACTACCAATTTGTGGTCCTTAAGAGCATTCACAATAGATGCTCTATAATAGTGTGAGATTGGCCTTTATATTATATAGAGTGGGTATAAGTGATTGTGAGTAGAGGAGAAAGAAAATATATAGATGAGACACTGTTCATCAGTAAATTTGGAGGAGATACTGTTCACCCTCCATAATTTTTTAATATTTTTAAAAGTGGTTGTGAGTAGAGGAGAGAGAAAAGGTAATGATAAAAGTATAGAATAAGTATTATTAAATAGAAAAGGAGAGAGAAAGGTAGTGATTTTTAGTGTAATTATAGAGATGGAGATGAAGGATTTACTGTGAATGCTCTAAGAAGGTTTAGGGGCTGTTTGAGAAAGTGATGAAACCAATAAGAGGTCTGAATGGTAAAAAGCTCTGAACCACTAAGTGTTAAACCAGTAAAATATTGTTTGGTTAAACATCTTAATAAATATGTAAAAAGACTAATTTACCCTCACCCCCACCCACCTCTCTTTTTTTCTCATAAATCCCTACACACTCTCCTAATTCCAACCCCACCTACCCACCCCATTTCCTCTTCTTTCTCCCAACACAATCCATGTTCATCTTCCTTTTTCATCTTTTTTTAAAGAATCTTTCTCTTTTATTATCTTCTTCTCTTTATATATTTTGATTTTCAAGATTCATTAACAAACACACATTCACACAGTCACACATAAAAGAGGAGTCACGATAGAGGAAGGGCTGAAATGAGTGGAAGATTGGTGACGGGAAGCCTATGTTGTCCGATTGCAGATAAGGAAGAGTATAAGCTTAGGATGGAGACGACGAAGGAAGGGCTGAAATGAGCGATGGTGGATGGTCATAGTGGGTGTGTAAGATGGTCACGGTGGGGTCGACGGCGGGTATGGAGAGGAGGAGGAAGATGGAGAAAGTGAAGGATGGTCACGGTGTGTAGGATGGTCATTGTTGGGTTTTGGTTTTGTACAGCAGGAGAGAACGTGCGAGGGCTTAGGAGTCTTTTTTTTCATTTAGCAATGTTAAATAGCTGAATGATACAGACTGAATAGGACCGATTCAGAGGTTGGGTTTTTTGCAACCAAACATCACTAACCTCTGACCGATTCAGAAGTTATCTCTGAATGGAGTCATTAAGAGGTAAACAAACAACCCCTAAGAGTAATTCGCCTAAGCGTCTCTTCTTCAGCTTCTTCAGGGGTTGTCGGAAGTGTCCGTACGATGCGGCGAGGAATACATACATATTTTTTAAGAGTGTTTATGGTTCGGTTCGGTTCGGTTCGATTATCAGCCTCGGTTAAAACCTAAGTCATTGGTTAATTGATCTTATTAACCAATTAGTTAATTGGGTAGGTTTATTCTACTAGATTGTTGGTTTTGAGTTCGGTTCAGTTAATTTTGGTTAATAATCAAAACCTAACTTTGACCAAAGTTTTTGCTTGGAAGTACATGAAATACTAGTATAAATAAATGAAATGAATGTATAAAAGCTAAGAATATACGGATATATAAAGGCTTCAATTTCGGTTTAATTAACATCGGTTAACTAAGGGTACAAAAACTGACAACCGGTTTTAACTTAATTTGTTTTTTGGTTAATTCAGTTTTCAGTTGATTTCGGTTTGTCTTTGTCTGTTATTTGTTGGGTTTCGGTTAATGGTCCATTTATTGTCCAACTATATCTATCTATATAATAATTGAGGTCACTTGGGTTGAATAGCCTCTTCCTAGGGTGTCCACCTAGACTCCAACTCAAATATGGGGCTCCTAACTTAACCCATCTAACATCCTATATAATACCCATTTATTCTATTTTTTTCCTAATGCGCCGCTAAGATTGTTCACCTAACCTAATCATTCGTTATTCTTCCTTCTCATTCAATCTTCCTAACCTTCTCATTCATCCTTTCTTCTCCCGATCGAAGGTAAGCGTTCATATATATTTATTCTCCGTTCGATTGTAAGCATTTTCTATATAACTCTCAATCTTTACCTATCTGTTGTAACACGATTTTGATAGTTTTATGTTCTTCATAAGTTAGGGTTTTTTAGGGGATTTTTCGATAATATTCTCCGATATTGGAAGTGATCTAAATCTTTGGGAGGATAATCTATATCGTTGGGTATGTTTCTATCTCTAATTAGTCTTTTTCCTTTGCTGTATAAGGTTTAATCGAATATGTAAAAATTGATATATAAAATATTTAGTCTTTTTTCCTTTTTTATTAGGTTTAATCAAATTATGTAAACATTGATATTTAAAATAATTAATTTTAGGGTTTTTTTTATGTACTCAGCTAGAATTTATAAATAAATTTGTGATTAATTGGTCTCATATTATCAGTAATATGTTGCTCAAGAAAGGATTATGACGTTGTATTCTGGGCCAAAGATGTTGAAATCTACACAGATTATAAGGTTTAGTAATCAAATACCTAACCATTTTGCTTCAATTTATGTTTTAAATTATTTTTGGATTTGGGTATCTGTGTGTGTTGTAAGGTGTTTCAACTTAGGGTTTGTTTGAGAAAGATGTGGAGAAGCCAGAGGCAATGTGGGAGAGACATCATGAAAACGTTGCTGCAAAATTTGTTCCATGTGATGGCATTGGTGGATTATTTATCAAGGATGTTTAACTTTCGTTGTTAGGTGAAATTCTTAATGCCTTTTATGGGCTTTAATGTCTGCTTCTATTGCTTTCATGATTTATTTTGTGAATGAGCTTATCTTTCAACATGAAATTTAAGGTTTTGGTATTAGTCTTGCAACGTGGTAGATTACTGTGCATACAAAGTACATGTAAAGTTGTCTATTTACATAAGGCGTTAGTTCATTATCAACTCGTAGTGCATGTTTAAGTTTACACGCATTTGGTCTTTGGATCGTTTTGGATAATTTTTTAAATTCAAATAGTTTATTGTTTAGTCATTTTCATTAGCTATTGTTTGAGTGGACAAAGTAAAGCGAATGAATTTTGTTTTAGTGGAATGTGGATGCAATGTGTTTTTTATTTACTCTAGCGTGATGTTATTTTATAACCTATAAAAATGTTTGTTTTTCCCATGGTATGTATGTGGCATGGATGTTGATAATTTGAGGATTTTTGAATATGTTTTAATATTTTTATTCATGATTAGGAAATCAAGTGGTCATAGTCGAAGGTTTACAAGTAGGCTCCTTATGCGACAGAGGTATGTATCTCCAACAGTTTACCACATTGAATTATTTAGAATTCTCAATATGCATTCAAGCGTGTTTTTTGTTAACAAAGATCAAATTAAAGCGTATTTAGATCCTTTGACCCATTCAAGTGTATTCTTGACACAAAGAACAATTCATAGCGTGTTTCGGTCTTTTGACACACTATTGTGTCTTGATCATAAATACCAATTTAAAATGTGTTTGGGTCCTTCGATATATTTCAAGTGGTTTTGGTATAAATACCAATTTAAAGTGTGTTTAGAAAGTAATTTACTTATTTATAGCTGTCAAAACAAGGGGCAAAACACAACTGCCTTTTTTTGGTCATTATAAGTTCATTTACATGTCAAAATATGCGGTAAATGGGTGAAACACAACTGCGGTTGTGACTATATAATTTTGGTTTACATGTATTAAGATGTCAAAAAAGGTGGTAAATGGGTCAAAACACGACTGCAATTTTGTGATTATATAATTGGATATAGTTATTGGGCTTTTTTTGCTTCTTACTTGCATAATACGTGTCTTGGGATTTGAAAGTAGCTGTGTTGTTTTATTCTTGAAACGGTGATGCCAACTCCTCGTTTGATAAAATGAGCTCATTTACGTGTTGGTTGATTTTGCATTATTTATATAAAACAAATTATCTCATTGTATAATTTGGTGCCTTTTATAGATGCCAAAGTGCAAATGTAGTATGGACGCAAGGCAACTGTTTGTAATGATGCAAATTTTCAGGGTTGTGGAAAATCCTAAAGCAATATAGTTGTAATGATCCAAATATATATGATTGACCCTTACTTTGCATTTCTAGAGCAAATCACTTTTACTATATTTGTAATGATCGTGCTATTTATTTTTTTTGCTGTTATGTCTACTTACAATATAACTGTATTTTTTATTATTATATAAAATATGACGTAGGGATGAGCTTGATACTGGTACCAAAAATGCTTGATACGGTTAGGTATCGGTATTTGAAGGTAAAATATCAAACGTGATAATAAAATTTATATCTTTAATTCCAAAAATATAGAACTTACAATCTACAACAGTGAACTTTATACATTGCAGAATCATATTATTGTTCATGGTTGAGATACATTTTAACTTTAACAACTACCTTGCCCTTGCTGAATGAAGGGCTTTATGTTAGAAAGAGATTAAGATGTGTAGAAGTGATTGTTTTGTTCCAAGTTAATTAGCATGAACATAAAATTGTTTTTTGTTTTTTTTGGTTTTTCTTTTCCGTTTTGACATGGGAACGAGCTTCATATTCAAGGATTGTTAATGAGGCATTAGGGAAGTATTTAAGGATTTGAAATCTCAACTGTTTTTCAAACTTCTTTTTATACGTTTTTGTTGTTTCATTTGTAAATTTACACTGCTAATTGATTTGTCCTTTTCTGTTTTCTTTTTGTTAACCAGGCAAAAAACTATCTAAAAGGTATACATACATGTGGATTGAAATTTCAGAGAAGGTTAAGATGATTTTGGTAGACAAGCAGATTTTTAAAATCATTAAACAATTACAGCTAAAATCATTAAACAATTGCATCTTTAACAAAGTTTGGTTCTTTGTAACATATGCTAAAGTTATTTATGCATATGTGCACATATTCATACGTAAGCATGAAGGTGTATTGAACGACAAGCATGTTTGTTGATTAAAAATTTAGGTGACAATCAGGGAGTTACAACTATGTAGGTACAGTAAATGACCATACCGACATTAGAAATAGGATGTTGTAGCTGGTCATTGGTGTATGAGAGAGATGTGTGCAAATTTTGCCTCCGAGAAAGTATGTTGAAGATAATATGATTAGATAAGTATGGCAATCTTACGAATAAGACATCCAATGTTGTCTATAACTCCATTGTTTACAGCAAAGAAGGTCTTTATAAGAGATTTGTGATTTGTTTGTGTGTGTGAGCAAACAACATTGAGATATCATTTAAGATTAATTATCTTTCATTATTACATGTAAGATGTATCTTTAGGTTTTGAACCTCATTTGTTAAAAATATCAAACTACTATGGAGATTTATGACTTATAATTGTAATTTCATTATCATACGTAATTATGTGTTTATTTTTTTTCTCTTATATTTCTCTTTTTTAGTAAACTATATTTATGTACTTAGAATTTTCATCTTTATTTGCATGTCATTTAAAGAGATATGACTGCATCTTCATTTTAATATTTGTTTTTTAATGACGTCAAATCAAACAATGTATAATTCATACATCATTTATTGGGTAACATTAAACTTTTTTATGATATTTTCAAAGTAACCCAAATTCATAGGAATTTGTAATACGTAATTAAAAATTATATATTACACTCTTTATAAAACAACTTTCTCACTTGACTCGGGGAAGTACCGTGTGTACACCCGGGTCTCTAACCTAGTATATATATATATATATATATATTGTTAATCATATAAAATCAAGTTTTTAAACTAAAAAACAATACCAATACTATAGTCAAAATAAAGAAAACAAAATACTCGTTTTTATGATTTATTTATTTATTTATTTTATGAAAAGTAATAACCTAGGAACAAATTATGGTCATTTAAAAGTCGTGGGGGCTTAAACTGAGTAGAAAAAGGTGTAACTGTTATTTAAGTAACCAAAGTTTAGGGTGTTTGTTTTTTTGAGAAAACCTCTTCCTGGCCTCTTTTGTCTACGCGGCACAGACCATGCGCAAATGTTTGGGCCTGCAGATTGTTTGTGGTTTGGAAGACCTTTCATTAAAAAACCTATGCGCGTCTTCTTTTTAGTGCAGACTTGGACCAGAGTTTTCTCACCTCTTCTCCTCTTATTTTCCTAATCATCTTCTAGATCAGCCCAAGGATTGATATTTTGATAGAAAACTCTAGACTTTAACTAGAAGATATTCATGTAGAAGAACCTATAACATGATCTTTCTAGATTCTAAGGAAGTAGTATAAATAGGCATGATAGGCAACATTTGAGAACCAACCAAGCTCATTTGTAATAAAGCCTTGTAAACTTTGTTCAAGTAATAGAAATCATCTTTTCTTTGTAGACTTGTGATCTAAGTTCTACAAAATCAAGACTTTCGCTGCCCAAACACAATCATTCGCGATCATCTCCTCCTCCTCCTCCTATCCTTCTACTCTTCTTCTTTTCTACTTCTCTTCACCTCATCAGTCTCCTCCTCCTTCTCCCCATGACATTTGGCTTTTGGGATATGGTTATGATGGGTTATGGTTATGCTGGATTATGGTTTCAGGTGACAACAAAAGGGTGTTGGTTCATGTGGGGGGGGGGGGGGGGGGGGGGTTGGTTCCCGGATTATCATACAATGTAAGATTTCTTTCTTGAAAACCTACGTAACGAATGGCATTGAAAAAGAAATAACAGATAGAATATATGATTAAAGCCAGGGGCGGACATAGTATAGAAGAAGGGGTCGCGGTCGTTGCGGCTCAACTTCGCGCGCGTAGTGGAAATTTTGGTTTTTTTTTACGAAATTTGGAAAACGTTGCTACTAAAATGAAAAAATGAAAAACATTACTACTGATTTTATGGCCTAGATCCGCCACTGATTAAAGCCCTACTCACTAGTTCTTCGAATTTCCTAAAAATGTCTTCTTAGTTTGTCTTATTAGAGCCTTAGTAAAGAGTTCTATAATTGTATCCTCGCGTACAATTAACCGTTTGCAGCGTTGGATCGAATACTACGAAGATGTCAAGATTGGTTTACAGGAAGAGATTTTCAGTGTTACTGAAAAACTCCATAGGGTCCGAAGCAGTCTTGCAACATACAGACATCTACTGGATCAGGAACTAGCAGCTAGTGCACCGGTCGGGCTTCAAGCTCCGAGAATGGTTCTGAATGGTAATGGTGCGCCCGCTCCCACTGCTGTTCCAGATGGTAGCCTTGAGATAGCGCGGCGATCGTCACGTCAAACGCCTTTGACGAGTACATCAATTCTCTTGAACAGGAGTTGGCAAGCCTTCATGAAGAGTATCTTCAGGCTTCAATCAGCATCGCCTCTCGGCAGTTGCGGATTATCTCGCTACGGATCATGTAGGTACTCCTGGCATTTTTCACTGAGATTGTTGGTTGGTATGGTATAGTTTCACTTTGAAGTGTTTTGATGAGTAGATATAATAAACTTGATTAGCTTTTGTTTGGTGAAGTCAATTGGATTGTTGTTGACTGTATCACACTTTTGCTTTATCTTTTATCATTTTTCTTTGTAAAGGAAGTCAGCTTCTTGACTTGACTTGAATCTTGGCTTGAGACAGTGTATATTGACAAGCTTTTTGTACGATGTCATGTAAAGGATTTGGGATGGTTATAGTTGGAAACTTTTAGATATTTTGTTGGCCTTTTCATGTAGCTTTTATGTTTGTGATTAATTATCTGAATACGACTCTCCACCAATTATTGGAATTTTTTTTAAGTATTTAACATTCGCTCTTTAAGCTTTATTTAAACCTCTGATAGATTTATTATGCTAGGATGCCAAGCCACCATGGCACAACCCGTGTCACTGGACGGGGCACCACAATTAGCCACGAATGGTTAGGTTAGGGTTGTTTTTAACAGATCCGACAATGAGGATTTTGAACATCCACCCCTGCCATATGGTACCTAGCCATCATACTAGTTTAAAGTCAAATCTATCATTAGCTAGTAGTTAATATGAATGTGCACAAGTAGTAACTAGTTAACTGTGAGTCAGTCATCCAGCAACAACTTTAATTATTAGATGAAAACAAAAAAGAAATGTGTGACTTTGGTTTTACAAGTCAAGTGTATGGTTGCAAATGATAGGATAGGATAGGATAGGATTTATTATTATTATTATTATTATTATTATTATTATTATTATTATTTACTTAATAAATGAATTCATAGTTGACAAATTAACATCTCTAGCCAACTTTAGTCTAGCCATGAGTTAGGCCTACAAGTCAAGTGTATTGGTTGCATGTGCTTTCCCTCTATTTAAGCTAAGCTGTTTATAGAAGAAGCCTTAATTACTCTCCACAAATTGCTCTTCCAAGCTTGGGTAATCCTACCCAAAACTCATTTCTCATCCAACTTCTGCACCTTGTTTTCTCTCATCATCCTGGCTTTCTGCTCTCAATTATTTTTCTATATGCATATCGCCAGGATCAAACTCATAGAATATCTACGAAATTTCACCTACTAATCATGTATATTAGGCCATCAAGTTATATACAAAAGTGTCTAAAAGATTGAATCAAGCTAGGTTTAAACAAGTTTGAGCCCATGCACAAGCTTAAAAATAAGTCCATTTAATAAACGGGCTCAAGTCCGAGCTTCACTTATCGAGCTTGAGTAAGTGCGCAAGCCTGAAATGAACGAGTCTATATTTAGGCTGTATAATGAACATTTGGGTTCTTTTCATATAAACATAAAGACCTTACTAAGATCATCGACATACAAACTTACAATTATCACTTCATTCCAAACCTTCTTGATGAATAATGTATGATCATATTCGCTTTTCTTGAATCCCTCACGATTGAAGTAGCTTTCGATCCTTTTGAACCATGCCCTTGGGGCTTGTTTCAACCCATACACTGCCCTCTCTAATCTGACAAAACCTTGTGGCTGCTCTAAATAAACTGTTTCATTAAGCTCACCAACTACATCACAATCTTCATCATCAGCAATTATTAATTTAGCATCTCCTATTTCCTCTTTCTTCCAAACCCACTTCTCTTCCTCTTCAAATTTTACATCACGACTAATAACAACCTTTTGTTGAATAGGGTCGTATAGTCGATATGCTTTTGACTCGGTGCTTACTCCCAAGAGAATACACTTATGACTTCGATCATCCAACTTGGTTCGCATTTGAGTACGTAGGCACATGGACATGACCAATACAGCCAAAGTCAATGATAGGCTTTTTACCCGACCAAACTTCTTTGGGTACTTTGTCTTCCAACGCCGTAGTAATGCACCTGTTTAACACATAACCTGCCCAATTTGCTGCTTCAGGCCAAAACCACTTTGGCATTGCCTTCTCAACCAAAAGACATCTAACCGTGGTCATAATCGTCCTATTCCAACGTTCCGCAACTCCATTTTGTTGTGGAGTGATAGGCGGTTGTTGGTTGTCTTTTGATCCCACAAGTTTCACAAAAATTATACATTCTTTTGATGTAAATTCACCACCCCAATCACTTCTTAAACTTTTGATTCTTGTTTCCTTTTTATTTTCCACCATTTATTGAATTTTTAAAAACATTAAAACTTTCTCCCTTATCGGATAAGAAGTAAACCCAGTTTCAGAGAATAATCATCAATGAAGACCAATACATACCTTTTTCCACTTGGAGACATTGGACTAATGGGACCACACAAATCTGTGTGGATGAGCTGGAGCCTCTCGGTTGCCCTCCAGTTGCTTCGTTTTGGAATAATCTCTCTTCTTTGTTTTCCAATATTGCAAACTTCACATACTTCAGTTTGTTCAGCAACATGTGGTAAATCTTTAACTAAATGTCTGAACTGCATGGCTCTGATTGATTTATGGCTTATGTGGCCAAGTCTTACATGCCACACTTGAGTGTTATGTCCTTCATCAACCTTCAAACAGTGAGCTGCACCCGATTTCATTATTCAATTCACAAGGGACATTCTGTTTCTTGTCATGGTTGACGTTACAATTAAGCCCCATGTTGGATGATAAACTTTGCAGGTACCCTTCTTTATCACAATGGTTAAATCTTTCTCTTGCAATTGGCCTACGCTAAATATGTTAGACGTGAGATCGGGAACAAAATAGACATTAGTGATCACCTGTGTGATTCCTTCAACTTCAAATCTGATGTCCTTGATTCCTTTCAGGGCTAAGCCAGTTGGAAATATGTTCAATGTAATGACTTTGACAATCAAGACCAATTTACAATTAGTAATTATATTTAAATAAGTTATAGTCACTAAAAGCGCATTAAAGAAATATTGTGACTAATACTTCATAAATTAAGGTCACCTGCACAACATAGTTCAAATAGTTGACTTTTAAATCAGATTTATGTGGAATTTCTTCCATCATAGAAGGAAAAAAAATCCAACAAATTTATTATGCCCATGTTGGCACAAAACCAAATTGGACTTGGTTTAAACTGGCCTGTTCTGACCTTGCCCATTTTTGCCATGCGTGATTTTTATTACCAAAGATATATTATGTGATATGTTAAGGTGCATACTCAGGTGTTTTATATGGTCTGATCTCTTTATAAGAAACACAATAAAATGAATGTTGTTTATGCACAAGACTAACTTCAGCAATCTGCACAAGCCAGTTGGAAATATGTTCAATGTAATGACTTTGACAATCAAGACCAATTTACAATTAGTATTATAAAAGCGCATTAAAGAAATATTGAAAATAAATTGATTATTGTAGACCGTCATGCCACAAGTGACTTAAAGCTGTTTGAATCTACAACCAAACAAGTGCAAAATAATAAGCTAAAACTATCACACCAAAACATGCTTACAGGCTAGAGGAAAGGAAAGGAAAGGAAACAATTCACGGATCAAGGATTGGGTGATACAAGAGTCTCACGATATATCATTCGACTAGATCTATACTCCCAACTCGGATAACAAAAGCACTGATAGTGTGTGGTGAAGTCCTCCATATTCACTTTTTGAAAACAAGTCTTTTCCTCATCCAAAACAACAAGTGAATTGCCGGTACTTGCTGTACATATATGCTACCTCGTAACTCTAACGTCCGCATCCCACGGGTCGCTGAAAGCAACCACCTTCTCCCAGCCATAATCAGCATTGAGCCTCCACAGATCTCCCTGCTTCATATACTGAGTTATGTTATAGGACACACAGAGATGAAAGCATCCATTGAGAACGACTAAACTTCCACAAACGTTCCATTGCACCATATGGAACAGGGGGGAATATAATTTTCCTAAAAGTTTCCGTGTCCACATCAAAACATATAATCCACCAATCACCTTCAATAGATAGCGTATAAGCTCGTACAGTGAAATAAAGGCATCGGCTGCAGAAAGTAGCCAGAGACCCAACGCACATCTCGAGAGAGGGGAATGGAAACTCAATCCCTCTCCATGAATCCAGTCTGTTAGAATAGATAAAAGCCCCCCCCCCCCCCCCCCCCCCCCATTAAGAAGGCCACCCCCAATCACACATACAAGTTTGTAATCATAGGAAGAGTCCATATAGAAACCTATAGCATCTGAAGCAACCTTGCTGGAAAAACTAAAACGGGGGCCAGATGAGAGCCTCTTGTAGGAACCGGTCAGAGGATTCCAAAACACTAGCTGCCGAGTAGATAATTCCTTTGAGCCTAAACATACCAAACCATCCAGGGTTGCTAAAATAAATACAGAATTGGGGTTGGGGTTAGGGTTAGGGTTAAAAGAGGGATGGTGGTTGAACTACGGTCAAGAGTGCGGAAGGTGAAGCCGTCAAATAGGAGAAGTTTATAGTCGTTGATGGTTCCGTGGTTGTGGAGGTGCATCCTGGCAAACGAGGGTGTGGATAGAGACGATTTCCATTGTTTGCAGACACACGTGCAACGACCTATGTCGGACTTGGCCGCAACTCGAGGTAGTATCTCAGATTCGATTAAACTAAACGGAAGCTCAACAGCAACAGCAGCAGCCTTCATCTTCTTGTAGGGTTTCAGGGACATGCTCTCCCTCGGTTCCGTCTGATGATAATTTCTGCAGATTTAAGATAAGAGCTCTCTGTCTCTCTCTTTATCAGGTGGGAAGGTTTGTTAAACCTAATTCAAAAGTCGTAACCTGAAAACAACTACTGATCTCGATGAGTTTCTAAAAACCTTTTAGCCACTCTTTTTATTAACTTTTAAATGAATGAAAAACAAAGCAGAGCAAAGGCCCTTAAATACTAAACACTTCCTATCCTTAATAGACTCTAAAACAAGTTTGATACTTTATCTAAAACAAATCTGATACTTATCTTAACTACTCCATAATTCAAACAAATAAACAACCTAATCAACTTTACTAATATAGTCCCTTGACTTATGATCTCCACCGAATCACACCTCGAGATCTCCCGAACCTCCTTTATAAGCTAACTAGTTTTTATCCCAGGAGCGTCCCGGGTTGAAATATCTAATATGACAACATAATTAATGACTTGCCAATATATGATTAATGAATATTATTATTATTATTATTATTATTTATTTAAACAAATCTCTGCCATAAGTTATCATATTCTAATATAAAAACGGGATCTCTGCGCCTGGGTATAAATCTAGTGCCATTACAAAATATTATATAATTTCAAATGAATTCGGAAGTTTGTAATCGATTATTCTAAAAAGAACTAAAATGAAATAAGGAAAAAAAAGTTATTTATTGAAATATCGAACACATTAGTCTAAGGGTTATGTGATGCGTTAAAAAATTCATGAGTATATGATTGGGTATATAGTTCGGGTATTTGGTATGTAGTTTCGGGTAATTGGGTCGGGTATCAACTAATCCCAGGCCCGACCCAAACCCACAATTTTTTTTTAAACTAATCCCAAACCTGACACTGTCGGGTTACAAAAAAATAGTCGTTTTTTTCTCCGTTTTTTATGTAGCACTATGGTACTCGTTGGAAAGATAATAAAACGCTCGTTAATTTGGTGTAATTTTTTTTCTTTAAAAAATCTCGTATATAAAAGACATTAACGTTTAAAAGTTATGGAAGAAAACATGAGAGAGAAAATAATAAAGGTTTAATATTTACATTTAGTAGATTAGGTATTTAATAGATTAGGTTAAACCATATTTAAACCATATTTATTTCTTTTTTTAATTGGTCTAGAGTTGCCACATCACATCCTATGTGGCATATCTCAAAAGAGAGATTGCATAATATTATGACATGTAGGATTATTAGGCAATTATTTTTTTTAATTGGTCTAGAGTTTGCCCACATCACATCCTATGTGGCATCTCTTAAAAGAGAGATTGCATAATATTATGACATGTAGGATTATTAGCTTTGCAATATATAGATATATAGATATTGATCGTTCAATACTCCCCCTCAATATTAGCCTTCCTCATGTTCATCTTCTCACATAAATCTTCAAGCTTTCCAACCGACAAACTCCAAGTAAACGCATCAGCAACTTGCAGCTGGGTATTGATATACTTGAGATCAATTTCATCTTCCAAAACCTTTTCCCTTATGAAATAGTAGTGAACTTCAATATGTTTCGACCTTGCATGAAACATGGGATTATTTGCCAAATAAATTGATGAAAGATTATCACAATACATCACCATCTTCTCCTCAATTTCCTGCTTTAATTCCTTAATCAACATCTATAGCCATACCGCCTCTTCAGCAGCCATCGCGGCTGCTCGATACTCAGCTTCATTCGTCGACAAGGAGACCGTGGGTCGCCGTTTATTACACCAGGTAACAGCCCCTTGTCCGAGCATAAAAACATACCCGGTGTGTTGATCTTCTAGTATCTAAATCTCCAACATAATCCGCATCACAATATCCTACTAGCTCCAGCTTCTTGCCTTATCATATTTAACACCATATCCAATGGTAAACTTCACGTACCTGAGCAGCCTTCTTATTGCATCTAGATGAGGTTTCCTTGGACTTTGCATGTATCGGCTAAGTACTCCTACCATAAACGAGATGTCAGGTCGTGTAATGTAAGATAAATAAGACTTCCCACCATCTTCCGATATATCGTTGGATCTTCAAGCTCTCTTCCTTTATCAACACAAAGTTTAGTCGTGCTATCTTGTAAGGACAGAATTTTTTTATATAAAATACATACACATCCAAATATTTACATACCAACCATTAATATTTACAACTAGTTCAAGATTCACAAAAGACATATTTGAGAAGTTGTCATGGGGATCTATCCCAACATGTAACAAAACGCTCACCAAAGACGTTTAGAAGTTATCAAAACATTGTTAAAAAATAGATCCCAAGTCTTTAACCATGACACCTAGACCCACCCCAAACACGTGTGCATTTCCAAATCCGATCCGCGACTTGATCTTCAAGCATGAGCCTTACCTAAAACACAACACAGCCAAAAGTGAGTTAATTATGCATTCTACCAAAGGTTATTCCATTATTGACATTCGTCATTGAGAAACATCATACATGCTTCCATTTTTGACCCATTTAAGTCTTTCCACCCTTTTTGACCCATTAAGGTCTTTCCAACCAGTTGACCTATTATGGCCACCCCATTCATTTTACATAATGTCAACCCTTGACCCATTAAGGTCTTTCCACCCTTATGACCCATTATGGTCATTCAATTAATCCTACCTAGCTTCCACCTTTGATCCATTAAGGCCCTTCCAACCATTTGACCCATTATGGTCATTCAATTCATCCTACCTAGTTTCCATCTTGACCCATTAAGGTCCTTCCAACCATTTG
Source organism: Ambrosia x helenae (assembly GCA_030844895.1). NCBI lineage: Eukaryota > Viridiplantae > Streptophyta > Magnoliopsida > Asterales > Asteraceae > Ambrosia > Ambrosia x helenae. Next base: position 37,647 of record JAUTDX010001432.1, on the reverse strand, counting down.
ACCCATTATGGTCATTCAATTCATCCTACCTAGTTTCCATCTTGACCCATTAAGGTCCTTCCAACCATTTGACCCATTTAGTTAAACGAACGAACATGAACAGAGGCAACGTTCGTTTATTTATGTTCGTGAACGTTTGGTAACGTTTTCGTTTATGTTCGTTTGTTTATGTTTGTTTGTGTTCGTTAGTTTAATAAGGTTTTTAATTTTTATAATATGTATTGATATTATTTTACTTTTATTCATTTTACCCAAATAAATAAATAAACAATTTATATGAGGTAAATATATGTATGTGAATTCGATTCTATAAGAAAGTTAATATATGTCCGTTGGTATTTGTTTTCGTTCATGAACATTTTTTTTGTGTTCGTTTGTGTTCATGACCACTTGTTTGTGTTCATGGATGTCCGTTTGTTTCTAATGCATTCATGAACAAAATTAACAAACGAACACAAACGAACACGAACATGAGTGTTTTTTTAACAAACGAACACGAACATAAAATCTCGTTCGGTAAGTATTCATGAATTGTTCCCGAACACATATTTTCCTTAACAAACGAACACGAACAAGGCCTTGTTCGTGTTTGTTCGGCTCGTTTGCAACCCTAATCAAGTGGGAAGGGTGATCCATTCACGTCGGATTGGGGTCCGGGGTCTGAGGTTCGAATCTCACGCACTCTATGAAAAAATTCCCTGTGACGATTTAAAAGGAGGACAGCGGTGCATAGACAGGGATTTTTGGGCATATTACATCAAAATTTATCTTTTAAATAATTAACAAGGTAATCAACTTCAACTTTTTTTTAATATTAAAAAGTAATAAATAATAAAATTTGAGCCGGGTTAATGTAAGTAGTAAAACTGCAAGGGAGTGGGGCGGGGTTTTGGCATGGGTTGCCAACCCAAGCCCCACACACTCTGGCATTGGTTATGGCATGGCCTCTTTAGCCGCGGGAAGGGGAGGTGGATTTTCTTAATTGGTATGTTTTTTTTTATTATTACATGTGTATTTGATATTTGATTTATGACTTCTTTTTTTCATGTTTAGAAAACAAATAGAGTTAAGTGCACGAATGGTTTATATGGCTTGTAAAAATTACATAGATGCCCAAAAGTCATACCTACTGTCCTCATCGTTAACATTTCATAACTCTCATTATCCCATTGTTAGTTAGTCGTTTGATTTCTCCAAATAATTGTGAAATGTCTATACTAACCCTGCCTATACGTTTTTTTTTTTCTCTCCCTCTCATCAATCCTCTAACAGCAAAAACTGGAGTAAGATCATCCTGCTGTGTTTTATGTTAAGCAAGATCATTATGCTGTGTTTTATTTTTAGCAAGTTATATGACCTGTTGTGTTTTATGTTCAGCAAAATTATCATGTTGTGTTTTATTCTCAGCAAGTTATATAACCTGTTGTGTTTTATGTTTAGGAAGTTCATCATGTTGTGTTTTATACTCATCAAGATCATAATGGCGTGTTTTATTTCTAGTAAGTTATAAACCTGCTGTGTTTTATGTTTAGGAAGTTCATCATGTTGTGCTTTATTTTTAGCAAGTTATATGGCCTACTGTGTTTTATCTTCAGCAAGATCATGATGTTGTGTTTTATTTTCAGCGAGTTATATGACGTGCTGTGTTCTATATTTAGCAAGATCAGCATGTTGTTTTTATTTTGAACAAGTTATATGAACTGCTGTGTTTTATTTTTAGCAAAATCATCATGCTGTTTTTTATTTTCACCAAGTTATATGACCTGCTGTGTTTTATAAAAAAATTGTGCCCTAATAAAAATGGGCTCAAGCCGGATGGCCTCCCCGGCTTGGGCCATAGCCGAAAGCTTTCTGGATAGACAAATCTAATATATATGAAGTAATAAAATGTGTGTTATAATGTAAAATAGAAATTAATGTATTACAATATGATAAAACAATAATTTTAATCATGTGAATTAAAAATGAAAATGTATATTAAAAAATATACGTTTGGATGAGGAGCATATACAGAAACAACCATTGCAGAGCGTAATTGAGACAGTGGTTTCAAAGATGTGGCTTTTGTTGAAAAGCAATGGTTTTAATCTATTTTGGATAAACACTACATTTATTTATTTACTAGCTTTTATCTCGGGAGTGTTCCGGGGTTGAAATATCTAATATAACATAATAAAATATGTAATATGACAACATAATTAATGATTTGCCAATACATGATTAATGAATAATAATAATCAATGTTTTAAAAACCGGTTTATACCGGCCGGTTGAACCGGTTATACCGCTTACGGTGTCTTGGCCGGCACGAATCAGTCCGGTAATTTGGGGAAACGGTAAACCGCCGGTATATTCCGGTATACCGATTTATACCGTTATACCGGTACAAGGTTAAATTTTGGACTTTATCGGCCCATAATGATGATATAGATATCATGTTAAGTGAGAAAGAACATGAACCAATTTATCATAGACAATGTTTACTTGGTATATATGTTACTTATCTTACGCAATTTTTGTATATTTTTATTATCAGTAACTAAACTTCTTATTAAAGAACGTGGAAAATGAAAATAGTTATACTTTTATGAGTTAATTACACCGTTAGTCCTTGTGGTTTCCACAAAGTTTCAATGTCAGGTACTAATAGTTTAAAGTAACAACTTGAGGTATTAACCTTCTAATTGATTTCAATGTTGGGTATTAGGACTAACTTCATTAAAATCTAACTAAATCCATTAAGTTTTATATTAGTTTGTAAATGATTGAAACTAGAGGGGCTGCTTTTGTTAAAAAAAAATAAACTTTGTAAATGGTCAAAAGTGTTGCAACATTCAACAGTTGCCTTGGTCTTTAATTCTTCAACTTCAACCCATGCAAACTTACGTGAGATGCTTCCTTCATGCATCAACCAAGTCTTAAGTATGCAACTCCAACTTTTCATGCCAACCGAGACCAAGTAGAATGATCCATAAGTTAACCATCCCCCATTGACCCGATACTAGACCCGTAAAAGCTTGAATGACTTGGACCGCAAACCGTTCCCGCAACTCGGTAACATGTTATCCGCGACCCGTTAACAATTGACCCGTGGTTTCAATTGCTGCTTTTTGCGTATCCTAATTTTTCCTTGAATAGATTTTATTTGGCCTGCCCCTAGATGGATAGATGGATAGATAGATAGATAGATAGATAGATAGATAGATAGATAGATAGACATGAGGAACTATGAATATTTCATTATTAAAAAAATATCCACGTCCCTATCCCTGAAATTTATTCATAAATAAATCGTAATTAGTTATCGAGAACGAGCTACACTGGGATGGATCTCGTTTCGTTTCAAGCCTGTTTGCTTGGAAAAGTTTGGTAAATAAGCCCGTGAGGTCATAATCACGGCAAAATGAAACTGAATCCGGTTCGTCTGCTGTGTGCTATGTTCCCGAGTTTTCTGGGTGCGGTGAATAAGCCCGTTTGCTTTGCTCTGTTATTCTGGGTGCGGTGCTTGAAAACTCTGATCCGGAGCCGGGCCAGTGTATGAGGACCGATGGGAAGAAGTGGCGGTGCTCGAGGGATGCGGCAGCGGCGCTCAATAGTTTGCAGAAAAAAAAAACGAGGAAGATGATGTAATTCATTCAATGGTCAATATGCTTCAAAAGTCCGGATTTTATGATGAAAAGATTCGTAATAGAAGTTAGTTCAAGATTGTTGGTTTAAAGTGGACGTAAATACCGGTTTCACCGAGTTCGACCTCGCCGGAAAAGTCAGTTATTCCGGTGACCGGAAATGCGAAGAAGAAGGAGACAGGAGGGAATTGTTTTTCAAACTTTATTTTTTTGTCAAAAGCAGTCCCTCTAGTTTAAATCATTTACAAACTAATATCAAACTTAATGGAGTTAGTTAGATTTTAATGTAGTTAGTCCTAATACCCAACATTGAAATCAATTAGAAGGTTAATACCTCAAGTTGTTACTTTAAACTATTAGTACCTGACATTGAAACTTTATGGAAACCACAAGGACTAACGGTGTAATTAACTCTACTTTTATTGATGAGGATGACGATGATAACGAATTTTATCTTTTAATCGATGATGAACTTGATGCTTTCATGATTCAACACTCTAATGAAATAAACCAGTTATAAAAATTCAACTTTGTTCAAAATTGAGTACTTCGGGATTTTTTTTTATTATGGATTCACCTTTAAATTATAATTTTTTTTTATTACGAACTCATGTACCGTGTTAATTAGTGAATCCGGTTAAACCACCCGACATTTTTTATTACGAACTCAGATTATTTTTGAGTTAAAGTTGTATTTATAAAATTGTGGGCTTAATTAGTGAATCCGGTTAAACCATCCGACATAACCCGGTTCAAACGGTTGAACCATTTCTAAGTCCAATCCGGTATGGTTAAAAAACCGGTTTTTAAAACATTGATAATAATAATAATATTGTTATTATTATTATTATTATTATTATTATTATTTATTTTAAACAAATTTCTGCCATAAGTTATCATATTCAAATATAAAAAAAAGAATCTCTGCCTATGAAGTTATGTTTAAAGTTTGTGATTTATTAGTAGAGTAAAATATATTTGAAAACAAAACCCCACAAAAATAGCTGTTTTTTTTTCTCCGTTTTTTATATAGCACTATGGTACTTGTTGGAAAGATAATAAAACGCTCGTTAATTTGGTGTAATTTATTTCTTTAAAAAATCTCGTATATAAAAGATATTAACGTTTAAAAGTTATGGGAGGAAACATTAGAGAGAAAATTTAATTTTGTTTTTAAATTCTTATCTTTTCCTAAAATAATTATAATATATATAGATTTATTAAAAAAAACTCAAAAATTAAAAAATCCTACATGATGCCACGTGACACATTCAAGGAGGGGTTGAGGCCTCCATTAAATGCCACATCATCAAAGTTCAATTCTTTTATTATAAGTTATAGATTATAAAATTATATAGTTTAAAATCTACCTACTTAGATTTTTTGTGGGTAGGATTATCGTCATCAGAAGATGAATACCGTTACCTGCCCGCCACCCATGCACGATGCCATAACACCTACCTATAGTATTTATTTAAACAACCATTAAGTTTTTTTAGCTAAATCATAATTTCTAATTTTATATTAGAAAAAAGGTAACCGAAGAAGAGGCTTTAAGAATTTGAGTATCGAAGAAAGGAATGAGTGATTAGAAGAACCACCTTCACATCATTCTATATATTTATATATAAACCTTATATTTTGAGCTTTAGGTATTACCTTAAATTCATTTTTCTTAAAACTAGAAAATATATATATAAAAAAATGGTGAAGGGCAATTTCGGAGGCCTCATCATTGTGTTCATGATTGTTGTTATTCATGTTATGCTTCCAAAACATTTGGCATTGGCATCAAGGGTCACTCTCCCTCTTCATCTGAACCAGAAGGTACATATCGAATTCTAATTGATTTTTGTGTTTATTAAACTACTAATATTGTATACATTATTTAAAACAAACCAACTATTTGTTATCACCATGTCACAGAAAAATTGCACATATGCAATAACAGTACAAACTACTTGTACAAGGGGTGCAGACACTTCCAACCATGTGAGCATACGGTTCGGTGACTCAAACTCAAATGACGTCTTGGTGCATCGCCTCAACTCGAAGCCTGTGAAAAGGCTTGATCCATTAGAGCCACAAGTCCTTGATGATGTACCAATAAAACCATTTCAAGCTTGCACGATAGACCAGTTTGAACACACAAGCGAGTGCGTAGAGTTACCCGTATGCTATTTATATCTAAAATTAACGGGTGATGACGATTGGCGTCCTGGTTTTGCACAAATCCGGGTATTAGATGGCCCGCATCTCAGTTCAAATTACTTCTATTTTCGTAGGTATTTGCCAAGAAACGTATGGCATGGTGTTGATGTTTGTGACAATGAGGGTACTCCTTTTGGGGTAAAACACAAAAGGAAAGTGTTTCACTAGCTACTAGCCTTATAGATCTTTTAACCGAACTTAAGCATGTTTTATGTGGATATACAATGCTCAAATTAGGATATACATATACAATGTGTTACTATGTTCTACACATCCTTAAGATTAGGTCTATATGTTGATTAAAAAAATATTAGGCTCAATCTACTAATTCAAACTATATAAACCTTGAAAACCAACAAAGAAAGTCAAATAAATCTTTATTAATAATATCTCATAATATTAATTACATTTATATCTCCCTACAGAGAACCCCTAATCTTTATTTATCACCATAAATTAAATTCTCAATTCTTTGCAACTTCTCATCGTTTGATTGTATGTTTGAGCTTTTAGTTCTTATAACTCATGTACGTGTTGGTTATTGTAGTGTTATAATGATCATCACCGTAAAATTGGATTTACTTGAGATGAAATTTTAATTAAACAGATCAAACCGTCTAGTTCTTTACTTGATGCTATTTAGAGGGTGTTTGGGATTGCGTTTTGAATCTGATTTTTAGATTATTACGTTTTGAAAACGCAAATAGTCAGTTTTTAGTGTTAATGATTGCGTTTTGAAAACGCAGATAATCAGTTTTTTAGGCTACCAAAACGTAATAATCTATAAGCAGCTCCACCCCTGCTTTTTCAAAACGCATAATCTGTTTTAAATAATCAATCCCAAACACCCCTTAGCATGTGTGGAGTACACACTCATTCTTGACTGATTTTATTTAATGCACCTGGAGTTGAAGGGGCACCGCTCCTTTGGTGTGGGTTTGGGGCAAAGCCTCAGGCTGGGTCTAGGGCGGTATACCTGGTGGAGGTCTTGCTTTGTCTAGTTAGTGATGTCCACGACAGACAGATTTATATTATCTTATTAAATGTTACATGAAGTTGCTTCGGATTGGCATGATTAATGAAAAATTCTAAGAAAACAAATCATTATTTTTTAGTGGTAATATCAGTAGTAAGTTGCTATTGTCATTGGCATTTTTACACAAACCCACGTATTCGAGGGCCCGCATTTTAGTTCAAACTAGGGGGATTCAAAAAGGCGCGTTGCGCCTAGGTTAAACAGGTATCTAATTCTTTATATGCGACGCATTAGCGAGAGGACTGCGAAAATTCTTCAAGCATTTCAACGTATTGGTTTTACTTGCATCGAAATATTAACAAACACTATGTATATATAATAAGATAGTTGATATGATTGGATGTGATGACATCGTAGACGTCATTCGGCAAATGGATGTAAACACAAATGAGAATTAAAAGAACAATTACAAGATATTGTCATTTAAAATCCAACTTTAACCCTGCTGTTGAACCATATATAAGAACCAATTAAAATTATTTCACAAATTAACAAACTATGGTAGCTGGCTTTTGACATACTTCTTAATAGGAAACATACATACATCAAAAAATGGATTAGAACAACCGAAAAAGGTCAAGTAGACGCACTACTCGGAATCAAAACTACATCAATCTTATAACATCCAACTTCTCAATACTCTCTGGACCTTAGATACTGTCCATCTAAGGTAAACTACCACTTACCTGTAAATGTAATTGTTGCATGCATATGATTAAACATAACAAAATATCACTATTTTTTTTAAGAAAAGCTGCATTAGAATCAATATGAATGCAAAAGAAAAGTCATCATCAGTGCCCTTTCATCAAATATCCATGAAGATAAATTTCAGAAAGTATCGAATAAAATCAATATACAATTAGAAGATGTTCATCTTAAAATTAAACTTGAATCTTGTATATTGAAAAATTAAATGTATTAGAGGCTTTGAAACGCATACATAGGATTGTAACCAATGTAAAATCACTACTGGGTTACAATAAAAGTAAAAACGGGTCAAAAGTTGCGCAAGTTTTGTATTTATACATAAAACCTCCTAAGTTATCACATTCAAAATATTCTATTATTGTTGACATGATATAATTTTTGAAGTGATGAATGGCACACTAATTATATCGAAAAGTATGAAAATGATAGATTAGGTGTATTGCATTCAACAAAAATTGCCCATTTTGACATGAGGCACCATCTGCAACTCTTTTAACCATTGGTGGGGAAATGTAACTTTTATAATAGAAGTAAAAGATGTTGAAGAACATTCTTACCTCAAATAAGTGATGATGGTTCACTTATATGCAACGTTGAATGTAATAAGCTGCCACATACACTATTGATCATGTTCAATAGATACACTTTGGACCAATGATGTATGTTGTCCAGGAATGGGAGCCACGGATTTGCTGTTTAACTTTGTAGAAAGCAATAATTTAATGCACCCAAGAATGTGTTGAATCACGATTAAGCCTGCCACAAATCTTGACATCATATATATGTGGAATATGATATTTAAAGCAAATAACAAACATCAGAATGTACTAAAATATAGGATGGTAAGATTTGGATGACCCACCAACACTTATTCAATTTTTTAAAAATTAAAAAAGGTCCAACATATTTAGCATGGACTAAAAAACTATATCGAATTACAATAATCTAAGTCCGTTTTTGTGAAAAAGGAAAAGCTACAAGGCCATAAGCATTTATGTTTGTTTTGGGTGACTTTCGACCCGCTTCAGCTACTTCATTTTTAACCTTCACATGTTGGGATATATAATAGTCCCAGTAGACATGTATTAAGATTCATATTTAAGATGGCACCTGAAGTCTCATATTGAGTTAAAGGACCTAGGATTATTTTGTTACCCGAACAACAATCCACAAAACTATAGTCTCCCAATTTCATATCCAATTGAGATCGAAATGGTATAGACCATGTCTTACCTGTTGTCTCGGCTGCAACGGCAACACGTGTAGCACAATTAATAACCGCATGCTGACGCGTTGTAGGGTGAGGAAGTGTTGATTGACCATCTGTTTGATGAACCGTATAATGGATAGGATTATATGAGGAAGCTTCATTATCATCATTTGAACCACAGCGCCTATGTTTTCTGACTGATGGCCGAAACCTAGAGAATATGATAATTTCATATTAGGAAAAGCATGCATTGTTTACCTTGTTATAATTTAGCCTCCCCTTTATAGTCTGTCTTTTTTTGTTACTTTTCATCAGGTTATATATAAATATATGCATATATTTTAGCAAAATGAACACCTACAAAATAAACTATATAACATAAAAGGAAAAGAAAACACAATAAACCCGCATGAAACGCAGGTGGACTTCAACAGCAGATGTGGGAAAAACAAAAAACAAAACGAACACCTACTAAATAAAGCCAGATAATAGAAAAGGAGCAAAAAAACACAACAAACCTGCATAAAACGTAAGTGGATTTCAACAACAGATGTGGGGAAAACGAAAAGCCAAACCTGGTAGTCAAAGCTGCAATTTTGAACACATACAACTAATCAGTGATAAAATAACGTGAAGACTTGGTTAAGGATAGTAATAAAATGTACAAATGCTTCAATTAAGAGCTAATAGACCTAAGCAGAAGAATTCAATTCGGTATACAACTTCTTTTACCACATTATAAGTTGGGCAAATAACATAAAAAAAAGCAACCAAATTTAGTCGCATTCCTATTTCAAGTAACCAACTTCTTTTACCACATAAAGCCCACCAAAGTTTCGCACTTTTCAATTTAAGGTTATCTTCCAAGTTAGCCGATTTCCAGATGCTACATCAGCGCCTGGTCTAAGTTACCGATGCATGCCATATCACCGTCTTGACCGAGTAATCAAGTCAACAGATTACCTTACAACAATTCTTTTAAAAGTTGGTTATATTAAATCGAACTTTTTAAAATTGTTGATGGTTTTTATGACCAGGTAAAGGTTGAAATCTAAAACATTTTGACGAAGTTGGTAACTCATTTAATATATTAGCGTGTAATAGATAAATAGTAGTTACCTCCGTATGTCTGTTGTTGCTACCACGGTCTAGAGGGAATAGGTCTTCCAAGTGTATTTCTACTAATTGCTAAAGTTGTATCATTTGTGGTAACAATTTCACCAGGGTTCGCTGTACCAGAAGCATCCACTACGTCACTTGCGCTACCTGCAGATGGCGGTTTAAAAGGGGCCGGACCAGAAGAAGTATTACCAGCTCGTTCCCATGGTTTGGGAGGTGGACCACTGCCTGAATTTTTTAATAAGGAAAAAATTTAACGAAACTACTATGGAACATACTAATAAATAAATTTTCATTAGAGTCGAGCCGAGCTTACTTACAAAAAGAATCAAAAGGAGTTATCTTAAGTGTGGCATTGTCGCGACTGCAACAAACAGGGCATGGGTTCCTACAAGTGTAACACATTTATATATGCGACTTTTCCAAGAAAGCGAGACTGAACCCATGCCAAAAACACCAGAAATTATACCTCGGGAACAAAACTTTCTGTTTAGTAATACGGTAGTACAATAAGCAATCACACCTCTCTTCATCTTGATAGTTGGTGACCCGTTAATACCACTGTTTATGAATGAAATTTGAAGCTGAATCATGGCGCCATTAATCAGCCATTTTTCAGCCATTCGGGTATTTTTATGGTAAAACCTTAAAGTAAGATAACGAAGCCATCAACAACTACCACAATCACTAACCCCAAATTAACAGAGAAATGTGCGCAAGAGGTGCTGACAAAATAGGGGCAGGCCATGATTACCATTATTCCACACACGCAGCCTCCTTACATAGACTAATTTCACGTTGAATCAGGCTCAGATTTGCCCGCGTAAATGCAATTGGCTACATCAGAGGTTGCGGGTAAGTAGACATCCCGCCATCCTCATATATTGCCATGCCGAATTGCAGGGCGTAGGTGCCATCATGACCGCCCCTTTAACCTGTAAGGAAACATAATTACAAGACTGCCCCAACAAAAGCTTCAAAATTACGTCATAATCAACGTGTCTATAACGTCTCAGATGAATCGAAGTCATCAAACTGAAACGCTTAAAACTCATCATCAATCCATATTCCATCACCATTAAGAGAATGCCTAAAGCGAAGGAAAGCTTACTGATATATACAGCTACCAACAAAATGGTTACATATTGCAAGACTGCCATCGAAACTATTCATCAAGTTTGATAAATTAACATATAGGATAATGCGTTGACGCAGGCCGCAGTTCCAACGACAGCCAACAATAATCGCTGCCATGGCTTTTAACCAACCGTGTTTACCACCACAGATTCCTGCTGCACAATCGCTTGTTAAATAAACCACATGAAACTATGAAAATAAACATACAAGCATAAATCAATAAAAATACCCCAAACAAAGCATTGCAAAATCATTAAAAAAATCATAATCTTAATCACTTTTACCCCAAACAAAGCATTGCAAAAGTCAGTTTAAACCCCACATCCAAACACCCTTAATTCATCAAATTTAACACCAGAATGATCAAGAGCTCTTAATTGCTTCTTTTTCATACTGAAAAGATATGTGTTGTTACTATTGGTTGTCGGACCTGGTTTTCTCTTCAAAATCGATTAATAACAGCAACAAAACTATAACATCATATCTATCTATATAATAATTGAGGTTAACTTGGGTTGAATGGAGCCCTTAGAGAGTGTTTGAGGTATCCATATTGTATATGGAGCTCCAACTAACTCACTATAAATACTCTTTTCTATATTTTAATTGTGTCTTCCATCACACTCTAAATTCTTCACTAAACTGCATCCATTATAATATATTCGTCAGTCATCACCTTCGATTGAATCTAACTACAGAAACCCTAGCATTCCATCTCTTCTGCAAACAACCAAGATCCCTACCTTCTTGTGTTTCAATTCTACCTATCTAAATCAGGTTACAGGGTCCACCTTAATAAAACCCTGATTAAAAGAAACGGATCTTATTTAGGTTACATCCATCTCCATCTCTACATAAGCCCTAATTTTTCAATCCCTACTTCGCTACATCAATCGGCTGCCGATTTTGTGTCGTATACAATCAATCGAATCTTGCTCTTTGTAAACCCTATTCCAAATCTGAACCTGCTCTCGATTTCGTCTTCGAACAAGGAATTTCTAGGTACCACGATCTAATGATGTTAAAGGTTCGTTTTATTTACTATTTACATCTTCACTCGTATCTTTCTACCTAATCTTGTAGGTCACATTTCATCGCAATGATCTAGGGTTCTTATTCTCTTCGATATTGTTGATTTAGTTTTTTTTTTTAATCATTTAGTTATTATATCAGGTAGTTATTTCTTATGCAAACTTGACTTTTGTTGCATATTTTGATTTTTGATTAGTGTTCGATGGCTTTGGATTTGATTTCTTATAAAATTTGATCTTCATTCCATTACAATCAAAGGTAATCATCTTTAGTTTTGTATTTTCATGGTGCTATATGATGAGGGTGCTTTATAATCTTTCAATATTCACTAAAATGCAAACAATATGTTAATATGTTTATTAACAAAAGTATAGAAACATGTTTTGCTGGTGTGCCAAAGACTGTCATAGCTAGGTGTCTGACTTCAGAGTTTAATTATCCACATGGTTATAATGGCAGTGTTTTCAAAATTCAATTCATTTTTCTTTAGTTTTGGTTATTTTATAATATAAAGTTACACAAGTCAAATTGATGAATAATGAATATTTGGGTTACGATCTACGGTTTTTAAAAAATGGATGAATAAATATTTAATTACCAACTATTTTAACATGAACACAATCGGTGTCGTTGTGTGGTGTTTAAGTTGTTTGTTATCTCCGCTTATACCGGTACCCTCATTCTTTTTTACAATTTACGATTTCGATAAACCGATATCTTACCAAACCGGCTGCAGTAAAATTTTGCATTTCAGTAATAGTCGGTAACTTTAATGGAATTTTTAGGGAATTTCCTAAACTTATTCACTTGAAGTTGGATTCTTAGTTCTTTTGATGTATAAGATTCAAATAATCAAATGACAGATCTCAAGTTTATGTATATGTAAACTACTTAACTAAGTTGTCATTTTCGGATGGGTTATACTTCTATTGCATATGGTTAACAATGACTCGATTTATATTTAACATTTAAAATTTGGATGAAAGGCACAAAAAAACATTGAAGTTAAGGAAAAGGGATGGCGATGAAGTGTGGAGGAATTCTAATCGCAAGAAAGCAATGAAAGAGGAGTCGGTGGAGAGTAGCAACTGCAAGGTATCATGTAAGCTTTTATTTCTAGGATTTTCTTTTGTGTTTTGATTAAATAGGTGTGGTGCCAACGGAAACGTATTAGTTATAGAGATACATGAACTTCAAAATATTCGTTAACTATACTTTTTTGAAGAGGCTGAACCTATCTGGTAACAATTATGTTACGGTAAGTCTATGTTTTTGTTGGGGTGATGTCCAGTAGTTGTTATATTTAATTGTGAGTTGTGTCGGTTAGTTAGTTCACAACCTAGATGTAGTTTCTCTTTGTCTCGCTTGTATCATATAGGACCAGATCCAGTACCCCGGTTGTAGAACCAACCGCTAGACCTGTTAATATATATTTTCTTTTTATAAAGACGATAAGAAAATGGGTACATGTGACATGTTTTCTTTTGAAGTAAATTTATCTTCTTACAATACAAATTACAAACTAACAGTTAGAGTACATCCTTTTGTTTTGTTTTCCATAAACAACTGACGACATATCCGCAAAAAAGAGAGAGAGAGCTAAAAGTCCAAATTCTATGAAGTCATAAACTTAACTATTCTCTTTCTAAGACGAAATTTCTTTATCACAAAACCTAATTCGATTTCATCTTTTGCGACAAACAATCTTTGAGTAATCTGGTAATCAAGTTTATCTTTCCTTTTTTATTATATTTCAACAATCTTTGTGCTATTTTCTTATAGGAATTCCATGTTTATACATAAACCCATTGAAGTGCTTCTGGTGGGTGATATAGGTTTAGTTGTCTCAATTACCCTATAATTTATTTTTTTCAACTGGTGGGTTTCGATTGTGCTTTTGTTGATGATTTGATGTTCGGTGTTCTGTGTTTGTATAGGATTATATATTTGGTTAATACTGATGAATCTGAATGTTGTTGTATGTTCCTTATTTAATCTGATTCATACGTTTTTGTTCTTCATAAATTAGGGTTTATTTATTGCTCTATTATTATACGTTTGCCTCAATTTTATTTATTGTATAGGTACGTGTTCTAAATGGTCTTCTTTGTAAAGACATAGAAAGAGGCAATATCAATCTGAATTGGTAGCATACTTGCTGGGTCTGACAATTTTTTCGTGTAACATAATCATGTTAAAGGAAAAGCAGATGAGCATACTGTATTAGAAACAAGGGTGTGCGACCCAGTTCAGTTCTAAAGCTGCACGTGATGAATGCATTCAAAAAGATATTGATAAGTATGACAAGCTTCTGTCTTCATATGAGAAGCAGGTAACCAATCATATATTATTGGTTATTCAAATGACATGAATACATAATACTTACAAAAGAATAGAATACACGGGATAATGGAATATATTATTAACAAAATATATAAATTTTTTTGCCACTGAACCATACTTGGTTTTCTCGCACATTATAGGAAAATCTACTGAATGGTTAAATTACTAAACATGAAAGAGATTTGGCAGCACAAACTGATCATGTCAAAGGAGGTGAAGCAGAGATACCTGCTTTAGAAGCTCGAGTATCAGGTTATTGAAAGGTTTCAATCGGCATAAGGAAAAGAGAGACGAACTTCATGATAAGCGAAAGTACACCTACCTTCTTTCTTCTGTTAGTTTTTTATTTAGAGGTTTGCGTACAATATCAAGAAGTGGAGTATTGGAATGTGAGAAGTGGGTCGTATACTACCAGTTTAATATTGTTTTAGAACCTTTTTAGTCCCAAACCAGGATCAAAACCGGATTCAAACTTTGAATTAATTTTTAAGTTCAACATATTAAAAGGAAAATAAACTTTTGAATAGGTCTTAACAAGAACCGGTTCCTGTTTGGTTTCACGGTTTGTCCTAACTTGTGCACATATTTGGGTGTGGTTAACTGTATAGATCTGTTTCTGTTGTTGTTTATATGTCTAGATTCTTCTCATCTTTCTGATTTAGGTTATATGTGTAGATTCGTTAATGTATAGATCTGATTCTGCTTCTGATTATTTAAATGTTTCTGGCTTTTTTCAACTGTATATGTGTGTGTGTATATATTATGGGTTTCCATTTTGGCTGATGTTATACATATATAATACTATAGTTCATATACGTTTATCTTATTAATGTTTCAACTTGTATTGTTTCCTACATATCAATTCATGTTTGATGTTCTATGTTCTATGTCATATGTTCATATTATTATGTTTTTCAGTTTTTTTCTTCGTTATTTCGCTAATCATGTCTAAAATTTTGTGCAATAATCATACAAATAAAATATTTCAAAATGTTTTCAGTTTATTTCTTCGTTTTTTTAAATCCAGCATTGAAAACCATATATATTAATCTAGGGGTTTGGAGATCACTAAAGCATTACGACTTCAAATGGAAGTTTAGAAGAGGTTGCATGAAAAACTTGAGGTATGGTGTACTTTTATGTAACCTGCTTATTTAGAAAAAATATAACATATATTACTGGTCGTTTTTAATGAAAGTAGTTTTGTATTATTAGTTGTTATATAGTATTATTAACAGTCAACTGTTTGAGCTGCTGTCATTGTGTGGAATGTTGATGGATTACAATTGGACTGAAATCTTGAAAAGGAAGAATCTTTTCAGGTAATAAAAACTTCATATGTTTAGTTTGTCTTTTGAACCAGTAAGGTTTTGAAACATTTTTTTGTTCATTAATGTAGGGAAGCTTTCACTGGATTTGAACCGAATACTGTTTGCTAAGATGGGAGAGGGCGAGATCATGGAAATAGCCTCTAACAAGGACATAATGTTAGCCGAAAGTCGAGTCAGATGCATAGTTTACAACGCCAGATGCATACTCAAACTCTCAAAGTAAGTTTACAACTCAAGGATCGCCGTAAAGTTTTCATTTTCAAACCCAATAGATTGAAATTTGAAATAGAAATTTGACTGAGTTTGGTCAGATTCTCAAGGGTAGAAGATTCTAAATTGGTTGCACCCCCCCACCCCACCCCCACCCCCCCGTTTTTTGTCGCAATGGTTGAAATTTGCGATTTACGTAGGTAAATTGACTCCGGCCGTTGCCGATTTGATCTTTCGGCCACTACCGACTAAAAAAAATTGAGTCCGGCCCCCTCCGATTCGAGAACCAAGCTTCGCCACTGCATTAAACTTTGAACCTATTTTTCTCTATATATACAAGTAAATTCATGTGTGGCGTGCCATCAATTTTGAATACATCGTTTGACCAAAAAGTCAATATCTTTTTCAGTTTTTGACTTGAAAAGAAAC
Source organism: Ambrosia x helenae (assembly GCA_030844895.1). Classification (NCBI taxonomy): domain Eukaryota; kingdom Viridiplantae; phylum Streptophyta; class Magnoliopsida; order Asterales; family Asteraceae; genus Ambrosia; species Ambrosia x helenae. Next base: position 21,252 of record JAUTDX010001432.1, on the reverse strand, counting down.
AATTATCTGGTGGTTGCTTAATATATAGGTGGTAAATTTTGGGTGTGTCAGGGAAGGAATAAAGTGGGTTCGGGTCAAAACGCCAAAATTCTAAAAAATTTTTTTTACTCTGTACAGTGTATACCCATTTCCCAGCCTTAATAAACGCTTATAATTCTAACCGCAGGTTGTTTGTTCATTTATATTGAATGTATAGTATCTTTGTATGGTCTACTGTGTGGATGAATATTTTTGTCTCGATCCTTTGTTTGCAGGGCTGCGTCTATACCAACGGACAAAAGTGGTGCTTTTATCCAAATGGAGATGGGTTACAATGAGATGGCATATATTTTATCGTTTATACTGCAGTGGATAAATTCCCCATGTTCATGTTTGCTTCAAACCTGCTTAAGCTTCTGTTATGTAGTTGTACACAAGGTTAGTATTGTCAAGTGTGTAGAACTAGAGGCGGGAGAATGGGTTTGGGTAAACCGGTAGTGTTTACAAGAATTACTTTTGTATAATCTTTAGTTTTTACAATAAATAGCGAGTATGCTACTCCTGATTTCATGGTTAGAAGAGTTATGTTATTTCTATAATAATATAATTTTTTGAACAAAATGATTTGGGTGGCTTTAGGCATTAAAATTACATTTATGAGACTTTCGACCCATTTGTCATAAATCCTTTATAGCCAAGTTTTTAATGGGCAAAATGCATGAAACAGAAATGAACTTAAAACATTTTCCAGATTTTAACAACCCACCTTAATTTTTTGTGCAAAATAGTTGTATAACGAATTTCGCAACCAAGTTACAAATTTACTGCCTATTGTAGTAACGAATGGTGATTTTTCAACCTGTGGTCACTATTTCGCTGATTTCTCAAAACTTTAAGTGTGGCATCATAGTTTTCATTTTAGTTTATATTGGTTGTCTTTTAGGTCTTGCCATATGAAAGGCCAAAGCTTAGTTCACGTGGTAGGAACTAGGAAGGCATCCGTTAGAGAGTTCTACAGTATGAAAATTCAACCATTTTGTTATGGATTTTAAAACAACTATTCTTTCTTGAGTAGGTTTGTAGAAAATGAAAATAATAATAATAATGGTTTTCATGTCAAATAAAATGCAGATGTTATATTACCATCTCTCAAGCGTCTGCGCACAAACCCATTAGAGCTGGATATTAATGAAGATGATGCTGAATCTTTTGACACATATCCCATGAAGAAAACTGAAAAAAGGACTAAAAGCTCTGAACTGGATATGGAAAGAGAAGATGAATGTGGTATCTGTTTAGAGCCCTGCACCAAGATGGTTTTACCCGATTATTGTCATGCAATGTGCATCAATTGCTACCATGACTGGTAAGTTGTATACTTTCGATTGGCTTTTCTTGATTTTTAGGCTAAGTTTTAAGATTTGTTCAGGAACGTGAGGTCAGTGTCCTATCCTTTTTGCCATGGAAGCATGAAGAGAGTGAACTCAGGTGATTTATGGGTTCTCCCATGTAGAGGAGATGTAGTTGACCAAAAAACAGTGTCAAAGACTCAAAGGAGGATAAGAAACGTTTCTACAATTACATAAACAAGCTTCCTAAAGACATCCCTGATGAAAGTGTTCTTGGTATACAATGACTGCTTAATCTAACTAAAAATGGTAACATTTCTTTGTATATTAGTTAGTTAAGGCAAGTATTTGCAGTTGATATCTGCAAATGGATGTAAATTTTGCGCGGTGTAGAACTTGACCATCTTTACAACAGAGAATGTGTCTTCTGATGCTCCCATTATAATTTCAATCTATCATGTCATTGATATGTTTTAAGTTATACTTATTAGTTATTACCATATGTCACACTGAAATGGCTTCTTTTGACTTTTGAAAGTCAACCTTAACACTGTCTAAAGAATGGAAAGAGTATGCATCATTTTTCTTCAAATATAGGTGAACTTAGTCAACATTTAAATAACTACATAATGATGTGTTATGTTGTAGATATTATATCGATTAAAAGCTCATGAAGCAAAAATGTAAAGCAATATGTTTGCTGGTTGCGAGATTGATGCTGGAGGACTTGCGTGTAGATATGATCTCAAAGATTTCTTTAGAATGCTAGATAACCAGGTAAAAACCAAAATATAACCTTTATATTCTAAAAACAATTGTTCATTTTTATTTTTTTATCGGTCGATGCATGTTTTTGTTCATTTTAATATCTTAAAGCAAATAGGTTGCGTGTTAATGGCTAATCTTTCCATATTTGGGCTCTTAATTAGTTTTTAGGCACTAAAGTCGTAGTCAAGAAAGAAATTAATTCAAACTTCAACTTCCTTTATTTATAGAATATTGCTTCCATTCTTGATGAGTGTTAGTGAAGATTGTTCATGTAAATTTTATTTCTCTGATCTAAAAATATGTGGTACTCCAGAACTTAGATCTGTAAAAAAATGAAACATGTAGAACATTGGATATGTAAAAAAAATGAAACATGTAGAACATTGGATATGTAACGTATGATGGAAAAATTAATATGTAATATTCTAAATTCATGTTGAAATCATGTTTTGATACTTTGTAATAGTTTTTTGTTGTCTTTGAGTAATCTACATGAACGCCTTATCTATGTCTTGTCTTCTAATTCTTGCAATGGATCTTGCATGTCATCAGCGGAATAGATGTTCAAGAAAGCTTTACAAGATGGATTATAGAGGCAACTCGGCACAATCTGATTGGTTTTTCTCTCACACACTTATATAAAGAGGGGAAATATTAATACCTAACTAACTGCTTTCGATCTTCATCAGGTTCACACATATATAACTATTCAACTTGCAATATTAATTTAATGTTTATATTGAATTATCGTTCTCTGGCTAATAATGTATCTGACAAACAGGATTCACATGATGCACTAGAAGCCGTAAACTCATCTCCAGTGGATCATAGCCTGGTGGAAATCAACCAAACTTTTAAGTTTTGTATCGTTCTTTGTAAAAGGTTCTATCTAAGTGGAAATAGCAGATTTGGCTTACTTTGATCAAGTAGTGGCGGTAGGTCTTTTGTGGAGATGAGTTTTATGATGATCCTCATAGGCAACAACTACAAACCAATAAGGTATTCTTTTTCTTTCGTTATCTTTTTCCTTCATAAATATATTGAATCTTTTATTGTGTAGTATGACTCGGACATGGAGGCTAAGACACGCCGTTGTCCAAGTCACATCTACTTCGAGTCTACGGTTCCGGTGACAGAACTGGGATTACCCATTCTTTTTTCCTTTTATTTCGAATTTGAGTCTTAGTTGAATAGTTTGATTTAAAATGTGTTCTTGATATTGATAAAACCACAATTGTAACTCTTCTTTATTTGATTCAAGTGAAACTTATAAAAATGAGATTAACCATATGCCAAGCATGCTGTTTGTGATTGATGATTTGATGTCTCTTTTGTGAAGAATAATGAATTCCAGCTACATGTGTCATAAAAATTCAAACTTTTGGATTGTCTAGCTATTCTTGATATCTATTTTTTTTGTGAAATTTAGTTTAAGATGTGTACTATGTGTATAGTTACTTGACTCATTTATGATGAGAAGGATAATATATTTTCTTTAAAATTGGTATGGTTGACATAACACGAGTTGACTCTAGGAAGTCAACGGGTCGACAAGAGAAGATCAAGAATTCAATCTATTTTATGGGGCATGTAAGTGGATCTTAGTTAAAAAGTGTTGATTATGGAAAAGTTATTATTTCTTGAAGCCTATGGATATAATTTTGTGTTCTGAAGAATTAAATAATGAGAAGTTAAAAGTTAAGTTTTATTTGCTGTAATATAAAGTGGTGTTGGGTAATTTTTTCAAGGATGTATTATTATTAAGTGTAAATTTGAAAAAACAAATGGAATCATGTTTGAGATTTTGGTTTTTGTTGTAATGCTGCTTTATATAATGAGAAGTTATAAGTGGAGATGAGATTTGTTGTTGCATAAAGTGGGGTTGGTGATTGTTTCAATGATGTACAAAAATGTTAAAAACAATTCGAATCATGGTTGATATTTTGCCTTTCGGTGTGATGGTGCTGAAACTATTATCGACAAAGTCCGATGGTATGTATTCGATGTAGGGCTCATGTATTCGAATAATTCCTTTGCTTTTTTGTATATTCAACTTACCTATTAAATGTTTAACGTGTCTAAAAAGAAGTGTCTTTGCCTGTGTGCTTGCGAATTGTTTGATGTTTTACACCTTACAATGTTTGCTATTAGTTTTGGAGAATTATGAAAGTTTGTGGTGTGTGATATCTTTTGATGCAAACTGTAATACATATGATGCATATTGATGTAAAAACGTTTGTGATATCTTTAGCAGCGTACTCATGGGGATGGCGCATTTGCAGCGGTGATGTTACGCCTCGCATTACCTCATTGTAAATTATCTTCACTTTTATAGTTTTATAGGAAAATATACTGGTGATAGGCGGATTAAATTACTTATATTGAAATTATAAATTTGTAGGTGTGTATTATGTGCCAAATTTTAGATAAAGATGGCAAGACTGTATACTACAACTGAAAAACTACCGCTATTTTCGTGGCAGACCCACTTGGACACCCCGCCACCTTATGTCAATCCAAACGCCCCCTGGACCTAAAGAATGTTTTAAACACAGTTCAAAATCCCAACCATGAGCGCGCGCGCTCTCTCTCTTCTGTCAAATCACTCATTAGCTTCAAAAACCCAACAGCCGACCATAAGTATTATGTTATAAAATTGTATATTTTGTCCTCCTTATATATGTTATAAAGTAGTGCGTGTGTATATATAATACATGTGTGTATACCTTTGTGAGATATTTGTTAAATTTGACACCTGTTTGGTAACATAGGTACGTGCAAGAATCCTATTGCCAAATAGGTACAACATAAAATGATGGAAAATCTCAATAAGCAAGAGTCATTTGAGAAACATTGTTTAACTATGTTGTATGCTACAAAATTTATAGAATGTTGTCATTTTACATTTGTATGAATGTTGTCAAAAACCGTTTAAATTGTTTTTCTAATATTTGTATATTTTTATGTTTTGATAAGGTATATTTAACTACTTTGAATGTTAATGTTCATTGCATTTTGTTACAATAAATAAGTTATTATTAATTTCATTATTTGTTTTTAAATGAGGTCATATTAAACATTTGTTGATTCATATATCTATTATTGAATAAATTTAACCTTTTTATGATATTTTGCATGCAAGTAACTTTCAATAAATAAAACTTGTATACTACTATTTTTATGTTAAATAAAACTTGTATACTACTATTATTGAATAAATTTAACCTTTTTATGATATTTTTTCATATATCATTTGTTGTGTAACATAAAAAAATTTTACGATATTTTTCTAAGTAACCCAAATTCATAGGAATTGTAATTCGGAAGTTCCAATAATTAAAACTTGTATACTACAATCTTTATAAAATAATTGTCATTTGACTTGGAGATGCACCGTGTGTACACACGGGGCTCTAACCTAGTTACTATATAATCTAATACAAATGTGAAATTACCATCTCCACCAACAACCTATATTGGCTCAGAGTTTACAATTTCCTATATCAAGATACACATAAAAACACATATGTAGATTTAATTTTTTACATCCACAATTAGTTCGATCAACATAAACTGCATATAAAAGGACACGCATACTGAATGTCACAGCATTATTACTTACAATTTCCATTGTTTGGAGCCGTATAAAACATTAGGTGACGCTTTTGTCTAAACACCCAAAATTATCACTAACTGGACACAACAGAAGCAATAATCAGCAAGATGAAGTTCAACATCATGTAAAAAAACACAATACCGCTCTGGCGAAAAGGGTGCATGTGTTACCTGAGACAAAACCAAAACGGAAATCGGTTAGCGAAAACAAAGACGACCATTACCATGGTTATGATGTAGAGAAGTAATGTGTTGACACGACCACCTACCACTTCAAAAGCAATCGGGAACCGCATGATGAATACAGACAACCAAACATACGAAAACACTATGGTTTATAACCCACCCCCATCTACAGACATAAAAACGATAGGCGGCAGAACCGCCGGAGGCAACAAAGACGACAGCGGCGGAGGCAGCGGAAGCGACAACAGACACAGTGTCGCTTGATCCGCCACCATCAACTCCCTCCACCATTGACAGCGGATGGTCGCCTAAACGACAGAACCACCACCATCAACGTTTCGTCGCCGGAACAGCCACCATCCACCATGCACACCATTCACCAGCATCCATAACCACCTCCGATTAAGGTTGCCGTCGGGGTTTGTAGAGAGAGGGGGAGACAGAAGCAAGAGGAAGAGAGAGAAAGACAGGGAAGCGAATGGGGCAATAATATGGTTTACAGAGAGGACACGCGTAATAGAGGGGAAGACGTGGGCAGCCAAAACACAACCCAGCTAACACAGAGAGAGACAAGGAAAGGACAGAACTGCCCCAAACAAATGGTTACATATTACAATACTACCATGGGAATTATTCATCAAGCTTGATAAATGAATGAAAACAAAAAAAAAAACCCACTCGCAAGACTCGAACCCAGCTACCACCATAAACAAACAACACACCAACCAACTGATCTGGAATGACTTTAGTTAATCGATTCATAACATACAATATTTAACATGTTTACAAATCAGAAAAAATCTAAAACACTATTCAAATCCCTTTGTCTATTAATATAGTCTAATTACTTTTGTTTTTGTAGGTATCTACCAAGAAACATGTGGCATACTGTTAATCTGTTAATGTTTGTCATGACGGTAGCCCTTTAGGGGTAAAGTACAATGGAAAGTGTTTGACTAGCCAGTAGCATAGGGGTGTTTGGTTCACAAAATATTTAGAAAGGAAATGAAATATTTCAAAGGAATTGGGATTTTAAGGAATTGAAATTAATTCCAATGAAAAATTGTAGTGTGTTTAGTTTGTAAAATGGAAAATGATATTAAATTGTACAAAAATAAATTTACAAAATTATCCCTTTGCCCACTCAATTCATTGTCTTTTAAGAAAACAAGCAGGGTGTTCGCATGATATGGTAGCAGGGTGTTCGCATGATATGGTTGGAAACACAACCACTTTTACGGGTATGCATGGTTCGTTTTAATTCAATTATTAGCTTTAGTCCGGTTAAGTTAATTTTGTTAATAAATAAAACCAAGCTTTAGCTAAAGTATAGGTCTATTAAATTATGAGCTTAGGGCTCCATCTTTTTGGGGTCATTATAAGATGTTATTTTATATTTGTATCGGGCTTTTATGTGTAGTACTGGACTATAGCCCATTCCCAAGAAAGGGCAAGGCGGTTAGGTTAAAAATGAAAGTGAAAAAGTGAGGATGTGAAATCTAATCATGTAGTAACAATATAAGGTCGTATTTATGAATTATAAAATCACGATCTTCGAAGTTCAACTATCTTTTGTTGCGTTCTTGCTCTTATTCTTTTTACAATCAAAATCAAGATCGAAATAAAAATATAAGTGTTGTAATTAGCAACTTAGCTCATTAGAAATAGCCAACCAAAATTGTTGATTTGGTACGCGTCCCTTGAAGGTAAATTGATAATCTATTAACTTTTGTCACTCAGTTATTGATTTTTGCAGCTTACAAATTATACATATAAATTATGACATAACGTGAATAATAACTTCACATCTTTAATAAAATGCTAGTTCTTTATTGATATTCATACGAACCATCTAAGTCTAATAAAACACCAAGGTACCTTTTTATTTGGCTAAATTTGATGTAATGTTCATGCTTAATCATGGTGAAAATCAAAAGTTTTGATAAAACATGAAATTGTTGGCTAATAGAGGTTGCTCTAGCTTTAGGGAACCTCAAACATGTCTAATTTGGTTAAGATTAGCATTGCACATGTGTTTTTGTTATGCTTCATGTGATCATGTGATATGAGAAAAAATTGGGTTTCTGCCTCTAGGGGAAACCACATATAGCTAGCAATCTTGATGATTCTTAGAAGTCGTTATAATGGGAAAATTTAGACAAAAGGTCTAAATAACATGTTATGATGTCAATTAGACAAATGGTTATGCTTTGGCTAATCTTGAACTTTATAAACTAAATAAATTGGTGAGTGCACACCAAGTGTTTGATGAAATGCCATTTTGATAAAAACTAGTAAACTAAAAGATTTAGAGACATGTGAAAGTTAACACATGCATAGGATGTTATTTGAGTAATAACCAAAGTTAATTACATGTCTCATGTAAAAAAATAGCTCATGATGAGCTAGGACTAAAAATGAATACATGATATCATGGATAATGTACGGGCTCCATAGTATGTATTCTAACGAAACAAGGTTTAACATGTTCCTAAGTTAGGTACAAGAACTAGGGAGCAAACGGGTCAAACGGATACAAGATCAATGCGTAAGGAAGCAAGAACGTATACAAGGTAAGTGTTACTTATGCTATTATACTAAAGATCATGATTTATGCTTTGCGTGTTAATTGTTTAAACTTAGTTATGGGATAATGGTAGAACCCCAAGTGGTGATGACTACTAAGCGGGTCTAAACAGGTGAATTTATGTATAAACTTGCTTTATGACAATCAATGAGGTGACATGTGCACCCAAGAAATGAAATCTACCAAATGGGTTTAAATCTTGAAAAGTTATGTTGTAGCTTGGCTATGATAATTAAAGAATCGATATATTGAAATAAGGCAAAATGCATTGGGTAGGTCCAGTCATGTTAGATTAAAATGAACATTGTATGGTAAGTAACAAAGTCAAATGTTGCATCCAAAGTGTGCAATTCATGAAACGGGTCAAGTGGTGAGGTTCACACCAATGGGACCCGGTACTTAATGCTTGTATGTCAAGCATTAAGGTTCAAAAGATAAAAATGGGTCAAATGGTGAGGCGACACAATTTGGATCCCAAAAATCTAATGCATGTCGAGGAGGTTTATTCACAGGTAATCATTTTGGAATTAGGCACATGATGCCAAGAATCATGGAAGGAAAATATCAAGATTTGAGAATGGAACAACGCTATCCGGTAAGTCGGTAGTTAAACGAAAGCCCTCGGGCGAAGTAGTAAATGTATAGAAACCACCCACATGAAGTGTGAGTGCCAAATTGGTAAGTAGTATTCTATGTCTAAAGCGCGCCATGGCGCCTAGAAATGACTAAACAATAGTGAAATTATGAAATTTGCTGAAAACTAAGCCCGTAAGGGCTTAGAGGTTTTCAAATAAGTCAATGGGTCATGAACAATGGCTTTTAACCAAGTAGTGTCACCCACGGGTGGCTAAATTGAAATATTTGCCTATAAGGGTATTTTTGGGAATTAAAAAATATAATCTAGGAAAATACTGAAACGGGTCATAGTAATTTAAAAGGATGAGGCTTCCAACTTGACATGTGTTAAACAAGTAAAGGAATGGGAAGTCATTGGGCGCGATGCTTGCAATCCTTTAACGGGTCAAATTGTCTTGCATCACGCTAGAATGCCCAAGTGTATGGGGCTATGGGCAATCCGTAGTTTAATCAAGTTCGGGTATTTCTAAGGAGCCAAGAGATGAGGATATGGTTGGTTTTAATTCAAGAATTGGTTAAATTATGTTAGAATAACCTATGACCCTTAACGGGTTAATTTGGGTAAAAATCGACATAAACATTTAAAACTAAGAACCGGGTGATAGTGTCATAAACCGGATGATGTTTTTAGTTAAAAAAGTGTCCAGTGAGTCAACGCTATGATTTTTATGCTTTTTGAATGATCAAATAGCGTTTTATATAGCCCGTGGCCTTAACGGGTCGATTTGGGTGAAAACCGCATAGACTTTAGTTAAATGGTATTAAACAAGTCTCCAAGTGTCCTTAAGAAGGGCCTTAAAGTTGGTTCTAAAAACATCCAAATCTTGGAAAAAATAAACAAGGAAAAGAGACCATGTCTGAAATCAAAGAAGCAGGGCAAAACCTGCTGGCCGTAAGCTACGACTATCTGGCCATAGCCTACGGCAGGGACACCTTCCAATTTTTTTGTTGGCTGTTTGATCAAATTCAATACATATTTGAGGCGTATCTTTGTAATGCTTATTAGAGATGCGATATTATTAACATAACTAACCATTTTTGATGAAATGGTGGTAGGTATTCAAGCGAAAGAAGTCCCGAAGCAAGGATAAAGTCTTGTGATGAGCCGGACACTCCCGAACACCTAAAGGCTTACGCATTTGATTCCCATTATAAAAAAAGAAAAACTTTGTATAGGTTTTAGCAACCAAATAGTGTATTCAAAGTGTAATTTCCAATGATGAAACTTTAAAGTGAGTCGTTTTTCTTGAAATGATAAAAGTTTAAACTGGGAATCATTTTATTACGGCCTAACTCACTTGTTTGTTGGTAAATCGCCCGACTTTGGGTTAAGGTCATACACTGGGTAAAGCATTCTTTTATGTCCTTGATCCATTTTTTCTCGCACCAACAAAGATGATGTTATGACTTTTGATTGTGGTCTCTCTTATGCTCAAATATGAAAAGTGATTAGGTAAGTTGTTTACTTTTATGTTTTGCAAAAATTCAAATGTAGCAAACATGTCAGGTTTTGATACTAAAACCCAGAGTTTAACTAATAATATTATATAAAGTTTAACTAAAACCAAGACTTTAGAGAATATTAGATGGATACACCAATTTTAAGATGGCAACACTAGATCATAGGAGCTTTAGACTCATAAACAAGCTTCTAACCATCATGAACGAATGCGTATGACGTAATTCTCGCGACCCTCGATTATTTATTGAAGTAAAGTAGTCCTACAATGTTATTTATTGTTTTGAAAATGAGATATGAAAGTTTCTACCCTTAGAGAGGGCTCAAGCCAACCCTAATGCCTTCCTGCAGGTCTCCAAGTGGGTAAAAAATGGAACACTTTATGAAATGAAGGTTGATGTTATTTATAGGCAAATTCTAGTAAGCTTGCATGACCGGGCACTACAGTGCATGCCCCTTCACAGGGGAAAATGTGCAAACACGTGTCTGACATGCTGAAAAGCAGGTACTTTTGTTGCCTCGAAAGGAGGCGCACGCCCATGCACAAATAGTGCATGACCGTGCATGTTGTCTCTTGTTATCTTTTCTTGCTCTAGAAGTTTCCACTCTTTGTCTTTTCTAAGCAGGGTCATGCACTAAGTTGCGTGGTGATGCAATAGCTGATCTTTATTGCTTTTGTTGTCCTTTCTTTATCAAGGGAGTCTCTAAACATGTATTTTGATATGCATAATGTCCAGGTCCTTTAATAATCTCCTTTTTTGTATTTGTTTTACTTGATTATTGTTTCTTTTTGCCTAGAGTCTTAATTTCCTGAAAATTGTAGTTAGAAACGGTTCTAATTACCCTTATTTATGCTTATAAAGTATATGTAATATGATGACATATCATGTCCTTAACAAAAGTTTGATCCAATAGCGACAAGCCGCCAGTGTCCCTCAAGTACAAGCCGCAACGAACATTAAAGAATATTCCTCTAGTTAAGATGGAACAAGATTTTTATGATAAATTCATGTTCTGGTACTAAAAGAAAAAAAGATTTGTAGAAAGTTGAGAGTTTTAGATCCTATGTGGCTGATCAACTGTTCCAAGAATGCTATCGACACGCTATTGTTCAAAGAAATTCATTTTGATGGTCTTGACATTGATCAGGTGGTCAAATTACATAGAGTTATCTGTGTATGCTTCATATACGAGAGTAACTCGGGTTACGACTGGAAAGACAAGCTATCACGTGTTAGCCTGTGAAAGTTGAAACCTTGAAGTAACTTTCGAAGACTTAAAATTTTGAAGATCTAAAGACACTAGCCAGTCTAAGGGGGAGCTGTAAATGCATATATTAGATGTCCCTAGATAGCTGTTAGTTTAGTTGAGTCATTATGTAGTTTGATTGTATTTTGTATGCCTAAGGGCATTTTGGTCTGTTAGGATGTTAAAGAATGGAGTTGGTGAAATGGAGAAATTATATGTGAATGAGCCTCCATTTGCATGGACCCTCCATGTTAATGGAGCTTAGCCTATAAGTAGGCTCCTCCATTTCACAAACACAATACTTGGTGATTCTCTTGTAACCAAATCTCAAATCTGTGTAATATCAAACGTTAGAAAGCATTTGTATTGATTCTACCTTGTTTATCTTAGCTTTTATAACCATTATCATACTGTTTACGTTGGTTCCGCCTTCGTAACTAAGAAACACAAAATCTTTTTGTGACACCAGTCACCAATGCAGGTCAACATCCGTACACATTTTATTTAATATTGTCATTTCATGTGCATAATTAGACATTTTGCACACACTACACCCCCAGTCTGGTGAAGCATGAGTTATTTGAAAAACTCGATAAATCACTCGTTTATGCCTACAACACCCGAACTATACAAAACAATTTGCGTTGAACAAACAAACCAATCACATGCTCAACAGGGAGCAACCGGATACCCATTTACCATACAATACAAGACAAACTATACATGTGACAATGCCCGGAGTGGAAAGATATACAATCCACTCAAACCCAAACAATCACAAAGCATTTCATGAGGTTGCCACACTTTAACACATGGCAACCCCTCACTAACACATGACAACTCCTCACCAACATACGTATAAGATATGCCTTGGTGAATCTCAAATATTATCATATGATAACACCTAAATAACATCTGTCCATACACCTACAAGTAATACATGTTAATATCGTCATCAAATGATCTACAATGTAATCGAAACCACACTATACCTTGGCTTAATGGTCAAGTAAAACTCAAGCTAACTAGTAATCTGTTTCATCAACACTAAACCTATGTGTGTGTGTGTATATATATATACCAATGAATCTATAACCATATATATACATAAATGTACTCGGTTTTGGCATACACACAAATACACATATGGTGGACATTAATTACTATCACTACCTTGCCTTATATGATAACCAATCTACATGATAGTGAAACCTTTTCCTTGTCCCTTTTGATTTGGCCGAATACCACAAGACAAAACCGCAAGTCCTTGTCAAGCCTATGATTTATCCTAACTTACACTAAACTAGTAACTTACACCATGCTCCTATGTGTATGATCATGAGCCAAATTAAGATACCTCTTACACATACACATCGACCGAAACAAACAAACCAACACCATGATGTGTCACGTTCAAAGAATGTCCAAACCTTATATGGAAATGGCAACATGACATCATGGGAACACATTTCTTAACACATGATCTCGCCTACATTTGACTTGATCTTCCTTTTGTCCTATCTCGGCCGATTATCATCACCAAAGAGCTCACTTGTCACTATCAATCCAAGATTTCAAGTACACTTCTTGCAAAAGGGAGCACCAATCGACACAAGGGAGGAACAAGGAATGAGCTATCATTTTCAACTAGGCTACACCTCTACCTTTTTTTCTTTAATCGGCTGCAATCTCCACAAGATACACATGATCTTGTGCTTAATTGTTAATAATCACCAAATTAGGCACCAAGACAAGTATGGCAATCCATTAGTCTAGTCAAACACTTCCTTGTTATAACTCTAAGTCTAGAAATCGGCTTGGATCAAGGGAAGGCATGCCACTCCATCTTACACCCTTTGATGATCAAGAATAAGAAACAATACACCATCCAAGATGATAGACATTTCCTTTTGTGTCTTTGTCCTAACCTTCAGCCGACCCTATATAAAGGAACTCCAAGGATTGTAAACATCACACTAACACACCAATACCTTCACCCCCTTGAAAACGTTCGGACAACACAAGGCAATTGTGCACCCAAGTTGTTTCCTTTCCACGAGCTACAAGAAGGGCACAAGAGGATCACGACTAGGAGAACCTTCGGATCATCCCTCGACACCACCTCAAGCCCTTGGTATGTGATCATCTTTTCCTTATAAGTCTATGATATTAATCGGCCCATACCCCTACCACCGACTCTCCTAGATAACCAACACAATTACAATCTTTCAATAATCTAGTATATATAGTGTGATAGTTTGTTTTCCTAAAGATAAACCTATGTGAAATATATGAAAACACATACATTTTCGGTTACAAAACTAGTGGGAAACCTACACAAACCCACGAGCACACACAACCACCTAATCAAGCAAATGCGAGTCGTTATAGGGCCACATAAAGTCAGTTTTATAAACTAAACATACACTTAATACATAGCCGAAGCTAAACCACATTTCGTGGATGATTATAATCGGTTTTCAACACAAACCCACTAAAACACATTGCATAGCTTCGATGGTACCTTAACAGGCTTAGGTCGACCCGTTTTGATCCACTAAACCATCGAATTCGAGACCTATGTCATATGATGTTTTCGGTTATAATATCCTAACATATGTTAATGAGCCGAAACATATGTTAATACTATTTGGACATAAAAGGGCATAAACCTATGTTAAAATGCACATTTTTCCAAAAACCGACCACACATGACGAATTGGTGCCAATTTACAAACCATAAACGACATGTGGGGTCCACTTTGTTTACAATAAAAATCATCTTACAACAAAACACCCGGGATTTCGGAGCCGTACCCTTTACGAGTGCAATAATAAATTATAAATCATCACGTGTACAAAAACATAGCCTACCTACACTAAAACCAGGGCCACAAATGTCGGTGAAGAACTTGTATGACAAACAACAAGAACGTACAATTTACCGTGCTCTTGATAATCATAGGGCAACCATTGTCTGGTCGGTAGTTTCTTCACATTCTAGCTTCACTACACCACACGTGCAACTATCAGGTGAGTTTCACGGCCCCATGTTACTATTTCTACTTTTTGGGGGATAAAAATGCTACAATTCTAGTACATTTTGTGTGTTATTCTATCGTGACTGCCATGTGGAACATCAGACATTTGGTTCATGAGCTCGAAGTCCTCGTACTTACATTTTACTATAATCATTAGCTATCGAAAGCCATGAAACACTTTAATAGATCTATTGGGTTGACACCCCCACTCTTGGTTAGTCGATCTAACCGGTTACATATAAAAGAGTGTTAGTGGTGTTTGTTTTTTCTCCCATAAGCACTTCTGACCTCTTTTGTCTGCGCCGCGCAGACGCGGGCAGACGTTTGGGGCGGGCAGACTGTTTGTTTTTCGAAAGACATTTCACTCCAAAAGCTCTTCCTGACCTCTTCTTAGTGCAGACTTGGACCAAAGTCTTCTAAGCTCTTCAAAGGTCTTCTCCCCTTCTCTTCTCCTCACCCACCACCACCACCACCACTACCAGCACCACCACCACCGTCACCCATCCACCACCACCACCTAGCATCGTCCACCACCACCACAACCACCGTTCACCTCCCACCATCGTCCATCACCACCACGGTCCACCACCACCCACCACCGTCCACCACCACTACCACCACCCATCACCACCACCCACCACCACCATCACCCACCACCACCACGGTCCACCATCACCACCACCACCCACCACCACCACGGTCCACCACCACCACCCACCACGTCCTAGCACCAGCACCACCACCACCGTCCACCACCACCACCACGGTCCACCACCACCACTACCACCACCACCCACACCACCACGGTCCACCACCACCACCACCACCACCTACCACCGTCCACCACCACCACCACCACCCACCACCACCACCACACCACCACCACCACCACCCACCACCACCACGGTCCATCACACCACCACCCACCACGGTCCAGCCCACCCACCACCACCACCCACCACCGTCACCACCACCCACCACCACCACCCACCACCACCACCTACCACCACCACCACCACGGTCCATCACCACCACCACCACCGTCCATCACCACCACGGTCCACTACCCCACCCCGCAACACCGTCCACCACCATTACCACCACCACCCACCACCACCACCACCACCCACCACACCACCACCCACTACCACCGTCCACCCACCACCACTACCACCACCCACCACCGTCCACCACCACTACCACCACCCACTACCACCACCCACCACCACCACCATCACCCACCACCACCACCACCACGGTCCACCACACCACACCACCACGGTCCATCACCACCACCACCACCACCACCCACCACCGTCCACCACCACCACCACCGTCCACCACACCACCACCCACCACCGTCCACCACCACCACCACCACCACCACCGTCCACCACCACGGTCCACCACCACCACCTACCACCGTCCACCCACCACCACTACCACCACCTACCACCACCCACCACATGGTCCACACCACCACGGTCCACCCACCACCACCACCGTCTACCACCAGACTGCTGTAAAAACTCAGTTTATTTAAATTTAAGTTTATTTCAGCAGCATGCAGACGTTAACAAACAAACAGTCTTCTTCTTGCAGACTGCAGACCTTTGGACCACCTCTTCTCCTGCAGATGTGGTCCGCAGACTGCAGACCTTTTCTTGCCGAAAAAACAAACAGCACCTTAGTATTCTACAATACATACATTGTCTTTATTGTACAATGCGCGAGACACAACAAGTCAAGAGGTTTGGTTATGGGACTCATGTATCCACAGTAATCATTCGCTTAGCTAGCTTATGATTTGGTCATAGACGAATTACACGAGCACTTTAGATAGTACATTAAAACCTGCGAATAGGGCTGTAAACGAACAAAACGAACACGAACAAGGCCTTGTTCGTGTTCGTTTGTTAAGGAATTAACGTGTTCGCGAACTGTTCTCGAACACTTATCGAAATAGATTTTTTGTTCATGTTCGTTGTTAAGAAAATAACGGGTTCACGAACTGTTCATGAACACTTACCGAATGAGATTTTTGTTCGTGTTCGCTTGTATTTATTTGCTAAATTTAGGTGTTAGACAAAACCTAACATAAACAAACACAAATGAATGTAAACGAACACAAATAGGCATTACTAAACAAAATCGAGCACAAACTACACACAGTAAATTCTGAAAATTCGCATTTTTCATCGCTAACATTGTCCGACTAGAATATACTAATCCAATTACTCAAATATACCTGACATAATCTTGATCACATAATGTCTTATAAAAACACAGAGGTATCATATTAAACTTGAAATCCTCGTTTAATCCACCAAAAATAACAGTTAATCAAAATAGGGTAACGTAATATTAATATGTGATACACTAATATATGTTAAATAATCTACCACTGGGAAATTTGAAATACTTAATGAACTATCGAACAAAAACAACATACACGAACACGTTACCGAACGTTCACGAATATAAACAAACGAACGTGGCCTCTGTTCATGTTCGTTTGTTTAGCTAAACGAACGGAATTTTTTGTTTGTGTTCGTTCATTTATTAAACGAACAAACACAAACGAACTCCCACCGAACAGTTCACAAACTGTTCGCTGAACGTTTGGTTTGTTTACAACCCTACCTGTGAACTCACCAACATTATTTTTGACAAATCTTTCATGCAGGTTTTTCAAGTAATTGATTATGGAGACTGGGGACTTGAGAGAGAGGTTTGAGCTAGCTATACGTGGTACCGTCATGGATGTGGTTGTGTCAGTCACATGTTATCTAGGTGCTTAGAGTCATATGTTTTCATACAATTCATGGTTTTTCAGACAATGTTTCGTTAATTCAATAATATATGACATTATTCATCCTTCGATGGTATCTATTTTAATTAAATTATGTGTGTTGCTCGAAACCTTATGCTTTAAAACCTTTCGAATCACATCCCCATGTTCCGCCTTGGCGGGGTGTGGCACTTTTCTTGTATCAGATCCTCATTCGAGGGAATACGGTCCTACAAAAAAAATTTCGTTTTCATATGCTTGTTAACCCCAATGTTTTTACAATCAAACAAGAGACATTTATGTCATATAAAGATATACTATTTTTTAATTCACTTTTTATAATTCTATTTATTTAATACGTTTCAAACAATTAACCCTCGTCTTCTTCTTAAGAGTTGTGTTCCTGAGTTTACTTAAGGAGAGAAAAGAAGAGAAATTAAAGGAAAGAAAAGTTAGGTTGTATTCCAGAGTTCTTTAAAGGAAGGAAATGGAAGGATAGAAAGAAATGTGTGTTCTAGAGATTTTTTTTAAGGAAAGGAAGGAAAAGAAGGAAAAATGGGGAAAATTCTGTCCTTCCAAATTGGAAAGAAAAGGAAGAAAAAAAGAGGAAAATAAAGTAAAGGAAATCTTCCCCTTTCTTTTCTTTTCCCTCCTTAAGTGACCTCAGGAACATCATATAAAATATCAATATCTCCACAACCACCGACCACTATAGTTGTGGGGTTCATGAAGTTGATTGAGATAAAGATGTTAAGTTTATAGAGAATATATAACCCTAATTTGACGAGGTTGCCACTTTGTAAACTAATGTTCACCAGGTCCATATCGGCAGCTTGTGTTAGCAACATTGAATCAAAATCCATCCTTGCACGGTTCCCATTTACACCTTTAAACTTAAAAGTCCATTAAAGTATCAGAATCACTAGAACCTGGGTGAATACCCAATACCCAACGTTGTCTCCAGTCTCTTCATCGTCTGGCGAAATGAGTGTGGAATAAGGTGAAAGTTGAAGAAGACATGATATGTGGGTGTTAGATCTAAAGATTAGGTACAGAGAAATAAGAGAATTTGCGGTAAATGATTGAAAGAATAAGGGTTTTTGATGTTTTATTAGTTCAGGGTATTTTGGTATTATTTTAATGACTGCAATGGTAGTTTGAGAAAAAGTTAACAAAATTTTTGGATAATGTTATTATAATGGATGAAAATGACAAAATTTAAAACCATGATGCATAGATAAGAAAAAAATTTGGATGAAAGTGAAAAAGATGGTCAAACCATGAGGAAGAAAAGACAATCTACTCTTATTTAAAATAAATTAATTACCAAACAACATAAAATTGTTGGTAATATTCGACACTGATCCATCGATGATATTGCCATCATAACTACCAATAATGTTCGTCAAAAGTCAATTGCAAACATTCCCCATCGGTGATTCCTTCGTAAACTATGTTAGTGATTTGTCGCTACATTCATTATCCGAATATTGCTTATAGACGGTGTTTCATTGACGATCACCAAAAAACCCACCTTTAACCAATGGCTTTTCAATGAACACGTAAGTCAGAGTAAGTCATCTATTTCATACATGATTGCAATGAATTAAGAACAAATTAGAAGTAAAAATATTTATATGCATGAAGAAAGTTTTGATAGATATAGTATTGATCTATAAACACAATTTTTGCTCTTATAAACATACATTATGTTATTAACATTACATTTATCCAGACCATGTAATACATGCTTTGTGGGGGCCTAGGTCTTGCCTTGGCAGAGGATGTGTCAGCATACGCTTTTGTGGCTTCCAGGGCTCAGTCGTTGAAGTTGCAGGACCATATCTTGAGAGGTAGTGGTATGGTAGGGGTTGACTCTGAGTACACGCTGGTGTTGGACAACATTCGAATAGCTCTCCCTTAACTTGATCTAGGCGGTTTCACTAATAAGGACACCCCCCAAAAGTTCAACAAACGTTGACGAATGCCCTTTATGGTAAACACCTGCAGACCCATCAGAGAGAGTTTGATATATCGCCACGACCGATAGCGGTTCTTGCTTGTTTCCAAGGGGCTCATGCACAAGATTTCTTGACTGTCGTCCCCATTGAAGGGCTCAGACAACAACATATATCAACGGTGGAATATAAGGTTGTTCTCAAATGTCGTCTTATGATCCCCCTTTTCCTTCGGATGAGCCCTGGCCCATTTGCAAAAAGGCATGCTTGTATAAATTCAGCGAGCATGCCCTCCACTGTAAGGAACTTCCAGGGTTGAAGTACCGACATGAAATGGGTAGGGATGTCCTGTGGGATGTGCTTCGACGAGTTGGGGTTTCTTCTAAGAAAGAGGCTCCGATGAGTTTCTTGTCTGACCCAAGCGAAGGGAGGTACACTTTGCGTCTGATGGGTATTTGATCGATGTCGTTGGGGTCAATCAAAAATAATGAAAGTAAGTAATAAAGTGGAAGTGAGTCGTCTCCACAGGAATTGGCGGAAAGTATAGTTTTGTAAATTAACGAATAAAACTAAAGTCTAATTGATTTGTTTGTTTTAGAAATTTTAAGAAAATGAATTTAAGAAGTTGTAAACAATTATATTGAAGAAGTAATCCCTTCAGGTTTCCGGTTCAATGATTCACCCTACCCTTATTTCTACCCTTGTTTAGATGATTGGATACCACAAAGACATGGTTTTGTTGAACGGTTAAGTTAAGTGATAATCAAACACAAGTTTTTAATAATAACTCATAAAATTCACCAAACCAATGAATAAAAACTACCCTCCCATTAATCAAACTGCTCACGGTGCAAGAAATCGAATGCGAATGACTAAAAGATAAGCAATTGCACAAACGTGACTTGTTTAAATAACTCAAACCACAAATATATTTCAAGCAATTAAAAGACAATCCATAAACCAAATCAAACAAGAGTTAGAGTTTCACACATACACCGTACACCCGGAGGTGATTACAATATGTTTAAGCCGCTCATGGTTACAATAAACATAGCAAAAGTTCAATAACAAACCCGAACATGTTGATAATAATCGAAGGTATGGATGAATGATGATGGTTGTTGATATTTTCAGCTCCAAAATGCTCCAAAAGATTTACTGTTTTCGTCTATGGTGGCTGGAATATCGATTAGGGTTCTTTAAAAATCATTTTATAATTGAAAACATACTTTCCTAAAAATCCTCTAAGACCCGTCGTAACTTACAGCACCGAGCCGTAAGCTACGGCTCAATCAATCGGCCTTTTCTTCTTCCCTTTAGCCGTACGGGCTGCTCCCGTAGGTTACAGATTGACCAATCCTGCTGCTTCTTCTTTTTTTCTTTAGCCCAACTGTAAGCTACGGTTCAGAAACCGTAGCTTATGTTGATGTTCTCCATTTTCTTTCCAACTTGTTTTCCTTCCACATTCT
Source organism: Ambrosia x helenae (assembly GCA_030844895.1). NCBI lineage: Eukaryota > Viridiplantae > Streptophyta > Magnoliopsida > Asterales > Asteraceae > Ambrosia > Ambrosia x helenae. The sequence continues at coordinate 166 of JAUTDX010001432.1, read as the reverse complement.
TGTATCCAAACACCCTCTAATCTTATTTTTCCCTATCCAAACATCATCTAAACTCATTTTTCTTCATCCAAACACCTCCAATCTTCAATTCTTCTTCATAAACATCATTTAAACATCTGATTCTCTTCCTTGAACTCCTGAACACTCTCAATTATTCAAATCTTCA